>PVJH01005452.1:0-111868 GCA_004026705.1 Nesogale talazaci | reverse complement strand
TGAGCGATCTCGAACAGAGTGGCACACACGACTAGTATGTGATAAGACCCTCTGCCTCCATGAGCTGAACTTGACAGCCAATGACGGGTAAGATCAGGAGCACTCTTTACCAACCTAAGACAGGCCATGGTGACATTAGAAGGCCATTGACTGATGACGGGTAAGGACTGAGTGTGTGTCCTGACAACCTAAGACAGGCGGAGTTCCTGGAAGGATATTACTTGAAAAAATAAAAAAGGGGGACCTGTCAGGAGCCAGCCGGCCCAGACATGCTTGACCTGGCTACAGGCTGGATATACCTGAACTCTGTTGCAGTTTGTTGCCTGGGGTTTGTAGTTTGTCGCCTTTGTAACTGTAAACAGCCCTGGCCTCTGAAGCCTGACTTGCAGCTGTGCTGCCATTCACTTGTTAATTTTGAAGATCACGATATGCTAATTGCCTATGCTTGCTTGCCCTATAAAACTGGCTTACTTCTCCCAAATCAAAAAAAAAAAAAAAAAAAAAAACCCACCCCATCCCAGAAAAGATGTAACTACTGACACAACGTATGTATTTATGTATGTATACATTATGATGAGTGCTGTATGAGTCCGCAATAAAATGAATTAAAAAAATTGTGCAATGCTTCTTGATATGATTAAGCTATTGAATTGCATGATATGTGGATGAAGTACTGATAAAATTGTTTAAAAAACAGAGAGATGCCTGCCATCAGGCTATAGAATGATCTTTATTTGTTACTTTAAGCAACCGAAATTTTCATGTTTTTGAACTATGATGTTGCTAAAGAATATTGAGAGTATCATGGGTTGCTTGAAGGACACACAAATCTATCATAATAGCCAGCCTGGGTGTTCCTTAGAACCTAGAAAGGAAGGTCAAGTCTTAAAGATTTGGGGCATTCTATCAGGAGAGACTAGTCTTGGAGAAGGACATCCTATTTGAGAGAGTCTGGCACAAAAAGGAAAACCCTCAAATACATAGACTGACCCAGTGCCTCACAAAATGTGTGAGGTTGGACAAGACCAGAGCATGCTTTGTTCTGTGGTTTAGCTTGTCACTGTGGAATTCACCTAGCAATGTCGATAATTCTTCCTGTGTTCGCATATGTCCACAGTTGTATCCTTCCATACATCCATTTGTCTACCTCTAGTCATATGCATTCAAAATTGATTTCTAATTTGGGTTTACTGTGCTCACTCTATTTGCACCCTTTGGTAGTTTTCATAACTCCATAGATAACAAGTCTGGGTAATTTAAAGCAAACATTCTATCCCATTCCTCTTCCCAGTCACTATCAGTACATAATTGTATCTCTGTTTATCTGTAGTATTTTCTTTAAAACCAATTACAATATACTATTTATACTTATGTGCCTGATTTCTTTCATGTCTCATTTTGGATGAACCTACTATGTCCATCCATGCTATGTTTCCCTTACTTTAACTAGGTAAAGAAATCTTGTTGGGCATTTCTTTTGAATATATGTGTGTGTGTGTGTATATATATATATATATATATATATATATATATATATAATTGAAATTACCATGGAACACTTAAGTAAAATGTAATAGATTTTTCCCACAAAATCTTGACACTTTATCATATCTCACCCCATAATCTTGTGAACTCTGTTGTTTCAGTGGAGAAATTCTGTTATTATTGGCACTCTGAGCTATATGTCTGGTTGTATTTTGCTTTCTGCTTTCATAATTATAGTTTTTTCAGTTTTCAAGATTTCTTCTCTAAGATTTTATATTGAGTGTATCATTCTGCGTCTCTTTTAAATAATGTTTATGTTGCTTCTCCTATTTGTAACTTTTTCTGTTAAGATTTGGGAAACAAATCCTCTCTGATTATTTCTTGTAAAATTGCTTCCATGTCACTATTGTTCTGATAGTGCTCTGGGACTCCAATATTTCTAATTACAATTTAAAATATCAAATCTTACTTCTCTTTTTGAAATTGTTTGCTTATGTTTGTTTTTTTACTCTTGTTTCTCATTAGCCTAATTTCATGCTTTAACTTTAATTCATTTGTACTATCTTACTCTTGTTTCTTATTAGACTAGTTTCATGCTTTAACTTTAATTCATTTGTTCTATCTTCTGCCCATTCAACTCCATTAACTATCTCATATTTTCTGACTCACCTGTTTTAACACTCAGTTTCATCACTTTTTTGTTTGCTTTTGATATTTTCAGCTTACTAGTTATTTCTCTCATGCTTCTTCCATGTCTTTCATGTTCTTTCTACTTGGTTTTCTGTGCGATTTTTGCTTTATCAGCATAATTTTTTTTTTTTTAGGCATCACTGCCCTCAAGCGGTGGGAGTAGGAGGCCCAGCCTTTGCTCCTGGGAGCCGGAATTGAACCTCCATCTCAGTGGACCACAGTCCCGCGCACAACCACTACGCCACCAGGGCTCAGCCTGTGAGCACAATTTTTACGACATAATTTGAAATGCATACTTTTTGTATTTCTATCTTCCTTACAGGAAATTAACTTTTCTCCTTGTTTTGCCTTTGGTTTTTCTTTTTATCTCTTCTGGTTTTGTGCATTTTAATACTTTGTTACTTGTTGTTACACATAGGCCATTTTTGTTTTGTCATGTTTTTGTTTTTGTTGAAAAGTTTTTTGTTTTTTTTTTCTGATTGGGTAGCCTTGTGATATAGGGATCAAATACCTAGCTTCTTTTTTTTTTTTCTTTTGTGGGCATCACTGCCCTCTGGTGGTTCTGGGCGCTACCCAGTGCTGCTCCTGAGAGCTGCCACTGGATTTGAACCGCCAAGTCCGCGGGCCCCAGTCCCGCACTCAACCACTTATGTCACCACCAGGGCTCAGCCCCAAAATATCTAGCTTCTAATGAAAATGTATGCCCCACCTTCACTGGACGCTGCATAGAACGGGAATACAACAGTTCTCCCTGAGAAAGATCACCAGGCCCGGGAACTTCACTCTTTCCCACAAGTTCACAGTAAGTCAACACTAACCCGATGGTGATGGACTTGGTCTTCTCTGAGAATCACGAGGAGAAACGATTTATTTTAAGTGTTGCGATTGTATCGTGTTCCCAAGGTTCTGAGAGCTGTGAGTGCTGGAGCTTTGGGGTTTGACATGACATAGGAGAGGTTTCCCTTAGCAAAGACTAGAACATAAGTAGTGGTCCTTGCCTTGTTGAGAGGAGGGGCAGTCTAAGTCTTTTCCTCCAGGGTCCCTTCATTGATTCTCCCATGGTGTGCTACTGTGGGTGCCACCCTGCGTCTCATGTATCTAAAGGTATGCCCTTAGCTTGCTGTTCTTGTAATTCCTCCATATTCCACTGTCCATTTCTTCAGGGTCTCAAGAGATTTCAGCACTCCCTTACAGTGCAGCTCACTTAACTTGACCACTTCCAATGGGACAGACCACACACCCTTACTGCCAATGTAATGTCCCTTAAAGACATCAGACTTTGTTACTTACGATTGGTCTTCTTTCAGTGTTTCTTGTTTGAAGTATTCTCCAAAATAACTGTGAAGAAAACAAATGCTCCAAATGTTTGTGGGTAGTCAGTAGTTTCTGCTTTATATCACATTTCCTTTATTTCTTAATTCTATCCAGTTTCCAAATACTTTGGCAGCTATCCATTGTTCTGCAGTCTCAGTCTTTGTGTTTCCTTGTTCAGCAGATTAGATGATGGGGCAGGGGGCACTATAAATCAGAGCATGTAATAAACTCTTGTCTTACTAGACTGGAACACTATATTGTTCAGTGGGTTGTTGTGTGCCCTCTGATCATTTGAACTATAAATTATGTTATAACACTGAATATAGCTGCCCCATGAAATTTCCAAGGCAAGCATCCTTAAAACCTCCTCTAATGTTCAATATCACATTTTAATTGTTGTATATCTGAGGATAGTAGTAGCATGCTTTGTCCACTTAACAAATTCTTGTAACTTTTCATGCAGTTAACATGAAAGTCTTCAACTACAGGTAATAAAAAAGTATGTGATATAGAAACGGCATCTAACTTAGTCTATATTCATGAGGTACTGGGCAAAGCTTCCAGTGGCAGTTTGGTGTGAGGGTTGCTAGGTACGTTAACAGGTTGCAATTCAGGTATAAACTGCCCAACCTACAGATCTACTGTCTCCGCTGTCTCTTCGGTGCCCACTGTCAAGTCTCTCTCTGGCCCTGGGTCCTTGACCTGACCTCTGTTTGTTTCAAGAATGTGGACAAAGCTCTCTAAGACACCCCGTATGCCTCATCCTCATGACATGCTGCTCCCTGTCCATGGGTCAGCAAACACACCTCCCCCAAATTGTCTGGAGACACTTCTCCACAAGTCAGCATCCTGCCCCCAAACTTGTAGTTTCACTTGATCAGTAAAAATCAGTGAGAAACGCACTACTCCAGATCCCTCTTCAGTGCTGGATTCTAGTTTCAGCTGCTTCTGAATAAGACGTGTTCAAGGGGCATGCCTCTCAGGGTCTACTAGGCACATTTATGTCCTAAGTCTTCTCTCTTGTTGGTAGTAAAATCCCCATTATTTCTTCAGAGATTTTGAATTTTATACACAATTTGCTAACAATCACTCATAGATTAATTATATCATCCCATCCCTATCTACTTCTGCCAGTCCCAAAAGGTAAGCGAAGGTCATTTGGTGGTAGCAACAAAGGCTGAGTCAATACAAGTCATATCAAGTAACTCACTACATTGTACTAATAAGTGTATTAAAATGTGAAATAAAATGTATATGGATATAAACCCTCAGATTATAAGATTATAAGACTCTTTTGGTTAACAAAGAGAGAAATGGTCAAGATGAACTATATTCCTCAAAAAGAAACGAAAACAATTATGCATTAAGGATGAGTGAATGATCTGTAAAGAATTTTAGACATGGTACTTCAAATAGCAATAGCACCATTGTATCTAAGACAAAGGAAGTGTGAATAACATCTAAGCCATCAATAATTTTACATTTGGGTAAGCACATACTGCAAAAAAACTTAGGGAGGACAAGCAGATAATTTAAGATTTCCCAAACAAAGGTCACTTAGATGAATATATCAGAAAATAAATGTTTATGGCTGACACAAACTTTAGTTGTGAGTGCCCCAGAAATTCTTCAGTTGCTTTTAAATTCCCAGAACCCTAGTAAAGTTAAGCAGGTAATGGAAATAATATTAAAAGGAACTTTGGCAGCTTCAAGAGATATGAATGACTGAAGACAGAAATAGAAGCAAGTCCTTGATGAAGAGAGACTAAAATCCAATAAGGACACAATTGAGTGGCTGGTACTGTCCTGAGTTTGAAGCAAATGAGTAGTGTTATCAGACATGGCAAGATAAGGTCAATTTCCCTGGGCAATCGCACTCACACAATGGACCTCGGCCAGCAGTCAGTTTTCTGATAATTGATGATGCTAAGGGACAGTAGACAGCATGGTTTTAAAGAACATGGTCCTGCTGGGATTGGTGGATGTGTACTACGGTTTTACCTAAATAACAAGCACATGTCCTAGCTTATACAAACTGCACAAAAACCCTTAAAGGTGTTTTGCTTACATATTCTGTGCATTATTTACACATATTCATTGTTTGTGTTAATATACTATTCATAGAAAAAACTAACAGGTCTATTAAGGTCTCTTAGAGAGTATCAGAAACTAATAAATAACATTTAGAAAATAGCAGATTTAGTTCTTATTTAAGTTCTTGTCTTAAGATTTTCTGGTACCTTGGCTGATGTGTAATGCGCACATTTATTTTTTTTTATTCTTGAAATGCTGAGCTTTCTAAAAATGTACAAATCTGGCAAATAACTTTCACAATTACTATACATCATTATTTGAGAAAATAACATTCAAATAAATATTTTCCATTAACAAAAATACTATGAAAAAAAACAATTAGAGATATCAGAATTATGGAATAAAAACTCAAATGTCTTATCCCAAACAATAAAACTAGTATAGTTTCATTCATCATCAATTGTTTATATTTCAGATGTATCAATACATAAATGTTCTAAATGTAAGAAACATATAGCTGGAGATAGAAAATATAATTTTAAAATATCTTAGAAAGACTTCCAAATATAATCATAAATACAAAAAAATTATTCACTTACTTGGACAAAGTGTTTTTTATGAAAATAATATATCCCATCAAAAGACAGGAAAATGAAATCATATAACCCAGATAAATATATGTGCAACAAACTTGACAGAGAACACTTAAGTTTTGTTGTTGTTGTTGTTTTATTTATAAATCAAATAAACAAAAAATTTTCCAAGTAAAAATAAGGAATGTATAATATAAAGGAGTAATAGTTCATCAAAATAGGAAAAGAGAATCAATTGCACTCTGTAGACAAGCAGAATGGAAGATATAAAAGAATCTCTCACATTAGCAAGGACTGACCATTTTGGCATTGTGCTAGTACTGATGGATTAGAGAAACACATCTAGCGACTCTCAAATGTGTGTATAATAGAGAGCTTTATATCAAAGAGCAGTTGTATACTGAGAAAACATCCCGGCCTTGTCCTGATCAATTCCATCAGCCTGATTTTAGCTCATATGTCTGAGATTAGTCCAGAAGTCCTCTTCAGACTCACACAGCACATGCCATAATACTGAATGCAAGAAAGATCACAGGCTGGTGGGTAGAAAGCTTTGTGGATCCACTGACAATGTAAGCATCTCAGTGCTGCTCCTAAACAGGAAGGTGTTATATCTACATACTTTCATAGATATAAGTATATAGACAGAAAGAAGTGATAAGCAATTGAGTTATAAATGACATTAAAGGCCTGAAATCATTTTATTCTTGCATGTATTAAGAAAAATACAAAACAAAATGTAGGTTACAAGAGCTGAGTAGTGTTAATACCACCAGTACATAGTTGGTTGTGTTAGAAGGGGGTCAAAATAAAATTTTTACCAACAAAATATGGGGAATTATTGGCACAAAATCATGGAAATAATTGCTAAATAAAAAATGAAAATTGGAAATTGTTGATTCTTGACATGTCCTCAATCGGGCCCATTTACTTTCACAATACAAGTTGTCATAAGTTCAAGTGTTTCATTCTGTTGCATGAGGTGGTACCTCTCAAAAAGAGAATTTTTTTCAGAGCCATATATTTAGAATTATTTTACAAAACAACCTAAGCCCATTCCAAATACTCTGCATTCCACTCAATACAATTGTCAGATCTGTGATTCCTTTCTTGGAAAACTCTTTCAAATTCATCTGTTTGGAATGCTTACAGCATCCCCCTCATTTCTTCTTTTCCTCTTCTATGTCCTCAAATGACTGTCCTTACATGTCCCTCAGCAAACCTGGTAACAAAAAGAAATCAGAAGAAGTAATATCAGGTGAGAAAGGTGTTTGGGGCAAGCTGTTTTTCTTTTCTGTTTGTTTGTGTGTTTTTGCCAAAATCTGGAGTACTGAGATGGCTGTGTTTGCAGGTGTATCCCCCGACTGCCACAAATCAGACCATTTTTGTTGCACATTGTTACACCTCTTTTCAGAACCTCTTAAACAGAAATCTTGATTAAGAGTCTGACCTGATAGAAGGAATTTCTAATGCACTATCCCCATCACATCAAAAACACAAATGATTTGGATCTTGTGATACCTGATGATACCGGATCCCAACACTACTTAGGGGGTTTGAAGTGGTAATCCCAAACCAATATATAGACAGTTGAATATCCCCCCATTGAAGAGTTATAAGGAAGGGATGATTGAACCAAGGCATAGTACGGAAGTGACAAATCACACATCTTTCCTCTAGTTCCTGAATGCTTTCTCTCTCTCACCTTTAAACAACACCCCCCTCCCCCCAACACCACCACCCATTGTCAGCTCCAGTTCTTCCTTACAAATCTGACTAGACCAGAAAACATACAGATAAGAGCTCTCAATACATGGAATTCATCAATGAAAAAATCCTCAGGAACAGTAGTGGGAGTAATAATATCATGAGGGGAGGGGGATGATCATGTATGGGAAAGGGAAGGGGGGAAAAGGGGTAACACATCACATGTTTGGAAATGTAACACCCTATCAAGAGGATAAATAACAGAATTGTTGGTGAAGGGAGATGGTGGATAGTGTAAGATATGAAATAATAACAATATTTAATTGATCAAAGATTCACAAGAGTGAAAACATGGGGAGGAAAGGCTAAAAAGAGAAATTTATACCAGGGTGTCAAGTAGAAAATGCTTGGGAAATGATGATGACACATATGTATAGATATGCTTGATACAATTGATGCATGGAAAATTATAAAAGCTGTAAGAGCCCAAAATAAAATAATTAAAAAAAAAACATCGCTTCAAATGTCTATCATCAGTCTTAAAGTGCAAGTGCATGAATTTTATCAATATTTTCATCTGTTTGGGAAGCTGACATAAATCAATAATGAGGTTTTTCATCAACTGACATTTCTCCTTTTTGCAATGAGAAAATAATCAAGCACTTCAGCGTTTCCCATAGTAACACTGTCCTTGTAACCTGTGTTCAACATAACAGTTTCTTAGGCTTTTCTTTCCAAGCAGAAAACACAAATTTACAGCTGCTCACTGTCCTCTTAAATTAGCCATCACAACAATCATGGTTTGAAAACAAATGTTTTCTTTTATAAAAAAAAAAAAATCACTGTGATCTGAGAACTCTTCTAGGCAATGCCACTGGGTGCACTAACTCATAGTAAGTTGCTCAATGCTTGCTTAGTGGGGAGAAATGCATAGAAGGAAAGTTTAGTGGAGCTATTTTCTTTGGTTAGTTTTAATTTATATTATTTTATATTGGTTTTCAGATGCTATAAATCATTATGTGAGCAGAGTCTCATTTTTCTCCCCACAAGTAGCTGGTGGGTTTGAACTGCTGACTTGTAGTTACAGTCCAGTACTTTCCTCAAGCATGTCACCAAGGTTCCAAAATCTCCCCTTAGAAATCCTAACAGCAGTCCTCATAAATTTCTGAAGTAACTTCTCTCTTGAAATTAACTGACCCTAAATATCCTCTTAGATTAGTTATGATTGTGTTTGGAATTTGTTCTCTAGATTGTATTGGTAAATCCAATTCATTCCATAAAGTCTTCAATAGCTTTAATCTTACTTAAAAGACATATAAATATAAAAACTTTGACCTAGCTAATCTCCATGTAAACCTTTTTTTGTCACGTATTAATCTGAAAGCCAAGATAGTCATTTAAAATAAAAAATGTGAAACCATGTGAGATGCAGGTATTGATTGCCTAAATGTCAATTATATGGTCTTCTTCCAGAAGCTTCTGGATTTTAGCCAAAATGTTCATACATTGAAATGGAAAATCTCCCTATCTTTAATCATTTTGAGTCTTCATGACCTTACTTTAAATATTGGATCCATTTTCAGACTGTGTCTTATGCCACATATAATTTCTGTTAACATTTTAAGGTTAAGCAATTTGGAAAAATTGAATTTAGCCACGTTTTAATTTTTATATTAGACCTAATCTCAAGATCATTATTTTCCCTGGCACAAAATATTCATATTTTCAAGAAATCCAGATGAGACTTAGCAAGGTATTACTGAGTGAACTTTTCTACAGGTGTCCATGACAGGTTTGCATTTGGTTTGTTCAGGATAATTCTATGCACATATGACCTAATATTCTAGTAGATGTCTGACTTACCTCCTATTCTCAAAATCATTAGGTGAAAGAATTATTGAATCTTAATAAGCACATAAGAAAATGAGTAGAGGGTGTTTAACATCCTATGCAAATTTAGGAGAAAAAAACAACAAAGGAATATATATTTTCCAGAGAAACTAAAACTGGACTTAGTGGTGAAAAATGTAATTTTTTGTCCTGCATTAAGAAAGAGAAAATTGAAGGGTGTTTATATTTAAAACACATTCATTGATCATGCTTCAGTAAATCAAAATGTCTGAGCATATAGCTCAATAATAAACAAATAAAAAGAAACTGTTTCGGAAGAATAAAAATAATATACAGAAATATCTCTTAGCAAAAGAAATTTACAAATAATTTATCCAAGTTTATATAGCTAAACTATAGAATAAACATATTAATAGGCTTTTGATGTAATTCTTTTGAAGTTGAGTTATTGGCAGATTTCAAAGCATACATTTGCCAAAGGAATGTTTTCCTTTTTCCTTTGTGATATTATGGTTCCTTTTTTTTAGAGCTATGTTGATATGTTTCTGTTGTTCTTTCTTCTGTATCTTATCTTTCAAGGCAGATAGATGCTTGACTTCCAAAGTGTTTGGTCTGAAGCTACCTCTCACCTTCAAGTGTGATTGAAGCTAGGTTGTTTTTCATTAACTTAAAACTGGGCAAAATCAATTTCTCAATTCTTTGCAGTTCACTATCTTATTAGACAGATGATCTGGAAGAACACAGCATGACACAATCATAGACTACAGTATAAAGAAAGAGTCTTGGGAGAAGTCCGACCAGAAAGTGAAGAAAGGGTAGTTTAAGTGAGAAAAAAATACCATGAAAAATGACAATCTATCTTTGTTAATATTAAAATTCTAGCCCTATTTGTGATGTACATAAAACTGCCAATACATGAATATTTTTTACAATAATAAACAAGGAGAAAATAAAGTTACAACTAACAACTTGATCAAAGGATTCTATATGCATATATGAAATAAGAATAATTTGTTAATGTTTTTACATATTGATGATAAAAATAGATAACTTTAATAAGTGGATACAGTTTATTTTATTTCATAAAAAATAACTAGTGCACTGAACATTATTTTTTAAGTACTGTTTGATACAGTGGATAATTTTGCTTTCCAGAAAATGATAAATATCCTCATGACACTTTATTTTTTAAATTATGGAATTAAACTTATTTTGAACACATTTTATGACAGTTAAAGTAAATTTCAACTCCAAGCATTTGGAAATGCATGTCTAATTAGTATCTGTGTAAAATGTGTGCCTTCTAGCCATTTTGGTTAATTGATGATTGCATAAGTGCACTTACTGAAAGTGTTCCCATAGAAATATAAACAAATTATTTGACACCAATTTAATGATGTTTTCCTGAGAGATAATATTATGAAAAGAGGACCATTTACATTTATAGAGTGGCATATTAAATGCCCTATATTTTATTAAATGCCATTATATTTTAAATATTCAAATTATGGAAACTGTAATTGATCAGAAAGGATATAGGGATCAAAAAGGGTTTAAAAACTCTGTTCTTTTCTATTTTTTCATTAAATTTTTAAAGTCTCCTTATAAAATAATGGTCAATCTACTTTATACAATTTCATAATAATATAAGTGATGAAGTGAGACAATTTGCTTTCATTTTTCCCTTTAATCACATTTCTTCAATTTTATAAATGCTCAAAATAAAATTCCCATAATTTCTGTCTCTAAATAGTAGCACAGTACTACATAGTAACAAAGTTACAATTCAATTCTATGCCTAAGGATTGGCATTAATATTTAATGTATAGTTAAATATTTTACCAAAATATAGCACATTTTTGTAGTGTTTAACATTTAACATTTAACATTCCATTTTAGGTAATGATAAAATGAATATTTAATTGTATAATCTCACATATATTTTTAAGGATATACATTCAGTCAAATGCTTTATTTGAAGATAAATTATGCACCTTTCTTACATTCATTTTGACATATTGCTAGAGTTTTATTACTTCATTTACAACTTTTATCCTTATGAAATATCATGAAGTGTCTGTTTCAAAGAAGCAATAATACAAAAGCTGATGAAATGACTTTTGTTTTACTTTTTAAATAAAAAGGCATAAATAAAGCAACAAATGATATTTTAATCATTTTTAATGTTATATTTGATATTAAGTAAATATGAGTTGATTCAAATACATTATCTGAAATTTGGTTCCTCATAATAAGGAAGTACATGTAAATCAGCAACTATATGGCAAGATAGTGTAAATCCATTATACTTTCTACATATGCATTTGGGCTTTATAAATTTAAATAATTATTTGAACTTTTTTTGTAGACCAGTGAAGTTGTGTGGGTGGGTGTGTAAACTATGACACAATAGATCATGTCTTTGTAGAAAGAAGAGCAAAGAGAGGAGAAAAGAATTAAAAAATATGTCTATATCAATTCTCTTTCATAAATGTCTTTATAGTTCAGTTGCATTGTCATGTATTTTTGTTGTTCAGTGCAACCAAGTCGATTCTCAAAAAATATATCAGCCTTTCATTAAATGTGAACAATTCTTGAGATAAGCTGGCACGAAAATTATCCCATGGCCTTTTCACTACACAACTATAATTTGCAGTTCATTTATTTTTGCACTTGAGATCCGATGTATATGGATTGCAGTAGTTTATTCAAAAGATGAAAAAAAGGCCAGAATTAACTCAATTATTTACATTCTAGATAATTAAAAATCCAATTTCCCATCTCCCTTGGAGATGCTCTACTGACAAGAGATGGCACTGCACTGATAGACACCTGGAGCCAGAGAAGCCAAGTGGAGACCCCTGTCAGCACTCAGACACTTACATCACCACTGGGTCCAAAGACTCTCTACCCACTGGCCTATGATGGTCTTGCATTCAGCATCACTGCTTGTGCTACATGAGCCTGAAGAGGGCTTTGTAGATGGGTATTGAACATGTGGCCTACTATCAGACTTATGGCCATGGTCTGGACTGGGTTGGGATGCTTTCTTAATGAAAAATTACCCTTTATTAAAAAAAAAAAACGTTTCCTTATACTCATATGAGTGTCTATGAATTTGTTTCTCTACTTTATCTGGACTAACACAGACCATGAGGGGAAAAAAGACATATCTAATAGTTGTTCCATCCAGTGGTAACATTAGGAGGGTTCTGGAGTGTAGACTTTCCCCGCTCGCACTGTTAGAAAGACCCCTGGACCTGCTTTGATAAAGACTATGACAGCTGCAATTGCCATTAAGGCAGTGGCATCACTGGATTGGTGTCATCTATCCCTGATACAGGCAGGTCTCCCCTCCCAGTCCCCCATCAGAAGGCAGGGTGAAACAGGTGTAGCCTGCAACTGTGAAGACAATGAACAAACAAGAAAGAAGTGGGTATCACTTGGTTCTTTGAGCAGAACCACAAAGTCAACCCTAGTGATCTTACCGATTCTAATTAATTTTAGCCAGCTGTTTTGGATTTGATGGGCTCTGATCCAGCTGAACAAAATGGTGCTTATTGCTATGCAATTCCCAGGATAAGTCACAAATCATACAGATGTGATTCATGCATTGCTTTTCAGAAACATATTATCAAATTCTAGTCTGTCTAAATCTAGAGTATCCACTTAAAGCTGTTCAGCATCGTAATAATATGCAAGTTTTCACTTACAGACAAGTGGTGACTATAGAAGAGGTTTTTCCAGTTATCATCACTGATTTTAGACATGAAGGGCAAGAATAATATTAATGAACCACTCATGTCTTCTTTAACTAATCTCAAAGCAGGCATGAGATGGCAATTGTGGATCTGTTTTATTTTAGATAACTCTGCCTACATATCATATAGCCTTAATAAATATTTATGCAGAAATATCAGACATCTTTACAAAAATATTGATCCTGAGCACAACTACTTTGTACATTTGAATGATTAGTTAGTTGTGGAGCACATAGTTCCCTTACCACCTAAGTGACTGATAGTAAGTTATGGTCAGCATAGAACACAAATACCATCACAAGATACCAAACTATGACATCATATGCTTCAAAAATGGCTACTCTAAGAAGCCAAGTATGTTATAAAATACTATGAAAAAATTCAAGTTGTAATCAACTTTTTTCCCATTTCTGTGTGTTAGTAAGCTTTTCAACTGGCTGCCTGTTTGGAATTACATACCCAGATCTTTCTTCTGAGACAACCTAATGGACTTAAACTCCCAGTCTTTGCTTAGCATCGAAGCTTGCAATATCCAGAGACTTCAGACAATGTTCGTACAGGTTGATGAAAGTGTAAACGAATGTTTGAAAGATGTGAACCTTAGACATCTGCCAATCGATGGAAACATCTTGTAAGAAAATACTCTTGTCCACACGCTGCCTAATTTATTAAAAAATGGGCAGATATGTTTGGGTCAATAACTACAATTATTTTTTAGACTACTGTTTCCTCTGCTGATAAAAAATGTATTTTGTTACAATCTAAAGGTTATTAATAGTTGATGCTTCTATTTTAATTATGTAGGGTAAGTTTATTATCCTTTGATAAATAACCTTCAAAAGTTAATGAAACATAACTGCATCAAGGCGTCAAAGATTTTCCTCAGCTACTAAAGCACTGGAGATTTTAACCTTCATGTGTAAACTATTCCTAACAATAAAACCTGCCAAAGTTTAGGTGGAAGAAAATATCTCATCTCTATCTACCCAAACTGCACTTTCTCCAACAATCATCTTTCACTCATTCTGTATTTTAATATACTTTAATATGCTAGTATAGACAGCTAATGGATAAAATTTCAAGCGCTATAAATATTATATTACTTCATGATAATTTCTTAATTGTAAATAGAGTCATACGCATTAATAATCATTGGAGGCTGCATTTTAAATAAATGAACTATAAAACGGGTAAGTTATATCTCATTAAATTTTTTAAAAACAATCACCAACATGAATAAGACTAAGAGAAAAAAGGAAAAACAAAAGAGGACACCTAAAATGAAAAAAGCTGTAAGTATGCAGAGAATGAAGGTCTGTAAACAGTTCACTAGCCATCTTATTATTGGATCAGGTTCTTTTCTTTTGTTCTTATTAATTTTTATTATCATTGCACTTTAAAAAATGAGAGATTGTTCAGCTGGCAGATTGATAAAATGAATTGTGATGATAAAATATGGTAATGTGTATTGGGGGATTATTCTTCAGAAGGAATTGAAATCACTGAATGTCAATTCTTTTTAATATTCTACATAGCTGAAGAGCAGAATATGTTTTAAACAAAATCTCATTGATTTGAATGTATTCTTCTTTGAGTGTATTTTGTATTTAAATGTCAATTCTCATCTCTGTCATTAACAATCATGTCTTCAGTGAGCATTCATTTTTTGTACTTTATTAGTCTTAGTATTTCGTACTTTATCACTGCATTAGTCCAGGCTGATGAGAGAAACAAATCCATAGACACTCATATGTGTATAGGATATAACTTTATAGAAAGTTTAATTGTACATTAGGGAAACATCCCAGTCAGGCCCAGATGAAGTTCTTGAAATTTAACATTAACCCCTATGCCAATACCAGTCCATAAATTCCAGATCAAGTTAAAAGGTTAGATATTACCTTATATGCCAATAATAGTCCAAAACTACCTCTTCAGACTCACACAGTCATGCAATGACACTGAATGCAGGAAGATCACAAGGCAGAGGGTGGAAAGTCTTGTGGATTCAGTGGCAGTGGAAGTGGCTTAACACTGGTGTGGATCTCCATGTGACTTCTCCATCTCCAAGAACCTGGCTGATAGCACTATAGCTCCAAATATCTTTTCAACATAAATGCCTTTCAGGGAGTGTTTCTGCCTGGCCTCCTGTGAGCTATTTATATCTAGTGTGCCTCAAAATGATGTGATCAAGCTGTGACCTCATTGACAGGCCAGACTCCACCCTTTCACTCTTAATAGCCTTAAATTTACACCAGATGGTTTAACTACCACATTCACCAGAATGTGTCATATTTTAACTGACTAAAATGTGCTATATTTTAATGTTTTGTGCAAAAGCAATTCTAAAACAATTCAGCAAAACTGTAAAATTATGCATCTTAAAAACAGGTTTCTTCTACCGAAAAATAACATGTGATCATTAAGAAAGTGTCAGCATAAAACTATATTCGAATAAAGTTGTGTGGAGTAAGTGGAGTGGAATTATGAACTTGGTGAGAAAGTACAATGAAGCAAAATTTTGTTTAATAAAATGATTTTATATTTTTAATTTTAAAACATTTATATATATATGCATATTTCTCTGAATGTACATTTAAAAATCACTGCAAAATGCCAGTGTCTAAAATACATTGAAATTTCAGGTAACTATATAAAATTGATAAAGTACATAAGATTAATTACAACTATAAATGTATAAATGACTTTAAATATGTCTTAGTGACAAAGAAACCAAAAAATATAAATGTAAACACGGTGCTTTACAACTGAAATATTTTCTAAATGTAAATATTTTATTAATATGTGAATATGTTTTAGTAAATATGTTTTAATTTTTTTGCAATTTTGGTACCTTATTAAGTAATCCATTTGCAAAATAAAATGTTACAATTTATCTGGTATATTACTTGAACCAGTATAGATTTTTTCCCAGAAGATTTTTGTCTGTTTTTGCTGTTGTTATTTTCCTGTAATGCCCAAAGAAATAATTTATACCTTATGTTGGCATTTAAAGTCTTTGTTGTACATATTCTTTTGATTTTCTCATTTGTTATTTAAAATACTATGTATGCCATATGCAGATTCACTTATTTGAAGACTTCAGAACATTTAAAAACAATGTGTAGCAGTTTTTCCTATAGTCAGATTTACTTACCCTCATATTCAAGTTTAAAATAAAAAAGCTTTATATGAGAACCATAGTTGACATGCAATCTTCCAAGTGTCATCGAATTTTTCTTTTACATACATTTTTAATAGGCTCTTCCTATTTTTCATACATATTTTAATTCAGAAGTATTTGCTATCAATATTAAAATATGAATTACCATCATATTAGTGTACATAGCTTTCTAAATGGTATCAAATCTAATCCATTATATAGTAGTGGAATGGCACAGATCACTCATCCATATTTTAAGATAAATAAGAATTAACATGAACTACATATGACTTAGCCTGAGTTATGCCTACCATTATGTTATGACTTCTATTTTGAACTAAAAAGATATATACATAAAGGAATTGTGTGCTATAAGTTTGCTTCTACAATTTCACATTGAGTATACTAATGAACAAAAATCTAGATTTTACAGATTTCCAATTTTTGCTCAAGGTGAAATTTATCTCAAATTTCAGACAAACTTTATTTACATTATTGAGGAAATTTTGGGTTTGGAGTTCACTCAAGACTTTTGGCATAATGTAAGGGAGCGACTATCTTTTGAATGCAAGGAAGATGCAAAACTTTCGAAATCAAAGTAGCAACTGTACAATAGTGCTTGATGTGCTTGAACAAGACACATGCAGTGACATGATGTATTGATTCCTAATAATTTCTAAATAAAATAAAAGTGGAATATTATAGATCAGTTTGTTTCCCCAAATATGTATTTAAATACTAATATCAACATGTGTGTACTTGTATCTTTGAGTAGTATTTTTGTTATGTAAATAAGAGAAGATCAGTGTAAAGTGTCCTTTAAGGTGATCATTTTGGAGATACAAAAGGAATGAATCAGTCACAAAAGTTAGTAAGTACAGAGAGAGGCAGATGGATGCCAGGCAATGTGAAGATTACTAAGGAAGCTAGCAACACAAGTTGAAATAAAATAAAGATCTCTCCTTGAACCAACAGAAACAAAAAGCTGTCCAGAATTAGAATCCTGAAATCAGTCCTCTGGACATATAAATTGGGAGAAAGTAAAATTCCATATGTTAAATACCCTCGTGTGTAACACTTCTGTAGCAGCAACATGAAGACATTAAGACAGAATTCAATGACTGTCCATGACTTCAGATGTATTCTGTATGTATTAGTACTGCATAGAAAATGAGAAACCATGCAGGCATAATGGTTACACTCTGTTCTCACTTGAACAGATGAAGAATTTATCCAATAAGTCGCTTTTTTTGGACAACGATGCTGCACTTCGCTTTCATAAAGACAATAAACAGTCTTAAACCCTTAAGGCCACAGTTCTACAGTATTCCTATGTGCTCCTATCAGATAAACATTAATGAGCTTATTGGCCAAACATTGAAAAATTATTGTTTAACTATTGAATAAAGAAAAACTTACTTTATTCAACAAAAGATGAGCACCATTAAAACAATGAATGGAGTTGAGAATTCTTTCCCAAGAATACATAAACCTAGAAATGTTGCCACCAGTCAATAACACAAAAGCATAAAATAATTGTTCAAGTTTATAGGAGAGCTGAGACTGTGGGATCACCAAATGATACAAAAATTCAAAAATAAGGTTGTGCTTGAAGGAGATGAAACAGAGGTCTTCCATTCATTTGGAACATGAAAATTGAGTTTGTGGCAGACGAGTTTATGCAAAAGAGCTGACACTTGTTTAAATCCAAATGTGATGCACAGTCGGCACTCACCCTGAAGAAGAAAAAGGTTTTGTGATGTTTCATCGTGATGTTGACCTAGTTGACAATGGTAAATTTGCCTGTGGAAGCGGCAAGTCATGCCACCAGATCAAGCTGTTCCCCATAACTTCCTTGGAAGGGACAGCTTTAGGAGGAGATAAGGAGTACCAGTAAGCCTTTAATATATTGAGGAAAATGTGTTATAGCTGGGGAAAGAGAACAGTATGAAAACAATTAAAGCTGTCATGATGAGGAATATGTGCTGAAACCATAGCTCAGAGGACTAGGGAAGGTTACACGCACAGAAATCAGTGACAGTGTTAAGACTAAGGATGGGTCTTAATCAAAATAACAGCAAGTTCACAGATACTACCACCACCATCAATCTAACAGCATTTGAATAACAAGAAATTTCAGAACAGTATCTGGAGATACTGTCAGACAGAAATAAAGGCATTTCAGAGACTGTTTGTGAAGGAACGAACAAACAACAAACTCAAAATTGAGAAGTAAGCCAACATTGTTCTACTGAACCAACCTCTACCCTAAATACAAGGTATTGCTACAGGAATTGGGAAGATTAAATAAGTTTTTTTTTATTTTGTTTTGCTTAATAAAGTTTACTAAGCCACAAATAAATATAAACTACTTCATGAACACTTAACAAATTGCTACATGCTATCCAGCAGTTTTTTTTTAATTAAACACTTTTATTGGGAACTCTTACCTCTCATCATTCATCCATGGTGTCAAACACATTTGTACATATGCTGACATCATCATTTTGAAAGCATTTCTTTCTAATTGAGTCCGTTATGTCAGCTCCGCATCCCCCCCTCTCTTTGCCCTCCCTCATGAATAATTGGTAAGTTCTAGATTATAATTTTCATATCCTACATTGTCTCCTGTCACCCTTCACCCACTATTCTGTTTTTTTCTCCTGGGAGGGGGCTCTATATTGATCCTTGTGATAGATTCCTGCTTTCTTGCCCCCAACCTTCCCCTTATCCTCCTGGTAGCTCTTGTTTAATTGTTGGCCCTGAAGGATGTATCTATCCTAGATTTCCTGTGTTGCAGATTCTTATATATAACAGTGTGCATATTCTGTTCTAATCTGATTTGTAAGGGAGAATTGAGATCATGATAGTAGGGGTGGTGGTGGGGGGAAGCATTAAAAAATAGAGGAGAGTTGAATGTTTCATCTGTGCTGTACTGCATCCTGACTGGCTCATCTCTTCCTTGTGACCCTTCAGAGAGGGGGTGTCCAATGTTCTACTGATGGGCTTTTGGTCTCCACTCTATGCCACCACCATGACAGCCCATTTCACAGTGGAGTGATTTTGTTCTGGGTCTTAGATGCCTTACACAGTAGATTCTTACTCAAATTAGCCCCAAGGATTTAAACAGAAATTCCCCAGAGGATATTTTCCCCTCTCCTTATACTAGTGGGTATGATGTAAGTGCCAACATTACAGTCATTAACCAATTGTTCAGGCTCTGTGCCATCAGTGCTCATGTTAGATTCCAGCTAGGTGAACTCAAATGCCTGCTCCAAATAGTCTCATTCTTTTTTTTTTTGGGGGGGGGCATCATTGCCTCTTGTGGTCATGGGCGATACTCAGTGCCGCTCCTGAGATCTGCTGCTGGATTTGAACCGCCAAACCCACAGGCTGCAGTTCCACACTCAACCACTTACGCCAATGGGGCTCAGCCCCGATAGTCTCATTTTTTAGCAAGGGACCTATAGAACAGTTTATGGTTTCTAGCAGTTTTATGCAAAATATTTGGATTTTCACATCCAGGAGAAAAAAAGGCAGCACATAAAGACCAGGTAAAATACACTGTAACGGAGCAAATGCTGGTTCTGTTCTATATATGACGTGTGCAAAAAAGACAAAGATCAGAGCCCATTTGGACTCTTTCATGTCCACACAGGAGAAAGAGAATGCAACAATTCACCAGTCCAACTCTTACTGCTATGAAGCTGAGGACAGACCCCAATTCTTCCATATTCCTATACCAAATATCCCTTCCATTACACTCAACATTTCTACTAGCCCTCAGAGTTCATTGCAATCGCCACACAGTGTTGTTTTTTTTTTTTTGAGGCATCACTGCCCTAAGGTGGTGGGAGTAGGAGGCCCAGCCTTTGCTCCTGGGAGCCAGAATTGAACCTCCATCCCAGTGGGCCGCAGTCCCACGCACAACCACTACGCCATCGGGGCTCAGCCCGGCCACACAGTGTTTACAGACAAAATGCATGATTAAAGCGACTTAGTTGGAAGTCACCAAGTCAGGATCCATTTAAAGAAAAAAAAAAAATGGACACAGCCATTGCTTCCCAGCACACTTCTCCTGAACCAGCTATTAAGTCTCTCTCTCTGACCCTCAGTCTCACATCCATTGATTCTGTCTCCACGGGCCAGGAAGTCCACTGGTTACTCTGTTCACACACACAGTCTCATGGAATAAATACTGCCCCATGCTCTGTCTCATGCCTCCTTCTCTTGACCTCAGCATTCTTGTGTGGCATGAGCTTTACTGCTTCACTCCTGTACGCAGGGAGGGATCTTGAACATACATGCCCCATTAGGGGCTCTTCTTGATGATTATAGGAATGGTCTCTCTCTGCTTCAAAGATGGCAGACCAAGTCCCCAAGGAAACATAGGGTTTGTTTTGGTTCACACTCCCATGTGAGGTGAAGGCTCAGTATACACCTCACCTTAATCCTGCCAATTATCATAACAGAGGACTCACTCCAAAATGTGGATGATAACCACAGGTATAGAGATTGGACTTAATAACACATCACAAAAGCAATTATGACTAGAAATTCCACGTGAGTTGATTAGGTCTTAAAATATATGCTAACGGGGCTGAGCCCTGGTGGCGTAAGTGGTTGAGTGCGGAACTGCAGCCCGCGGGTTTGGCGGTTCAAATCCAGCGGCATCTCTCAGAGCAGCACTGGGTAGCACCCACGACCACCAGAGGCAGTGATGCCCACACACACAAAATTTGCTAACGGTCTTAACAAACTGCAGAACAGATCATCAGGTCCTGCTCAAAGTTCAGTTTGAAAATTAAGAAGCAATTTTAAAGTCAACAAGAGCTACAATAAGAGAATGGATTCATTCCTCTTGAATTTAAATTCCTTCTGAAGGACATATTTGACACATTGAAAACTAATGTGATAATATAAATGGATTTTGAAGTGACATCAAGAACTTTACATGTGAGTAAATCAGAAAACAAAAAATAAATAATTCATATAGAGGAAAGAAAATCAAAATCAAAATGAATGTTGATGGATTTTGCTCTTCAGAATAGGTAAGTAAAATCCATTGCAGAAATGGTGAAGTACTCCAAGTGAACATATTTTAAAGGGTAGCTCGGGCAGATAAGATATTGTAAACTTTGAAAAGGTGTACAATTTCAAAAACTAGGAAGGAAGACCACGCTATCTCTCAAAGTGAAAGAACTAAAGGAAAGAATCAAACCTCTATATGTCAATGAGTGCTTCCATGAGAAAAATCTTCAACTACCCAGAAAATTTCATAAGAATGAATAAATACTCACTCTACCATAACAGGATTGTTCTTCCATCACCTTAGGAGACAGAATAGGAAAAAAAAAACAAAGTTTTCAGAGAACACAATGGTGCAAAACAAGACATAAAGAACTGATTGAATAGAAATCAAAATGTTACAACAAACAAAGGAAGCCCTGGAGGAGTTCCCTCAGAGATGTTAAGAATTCTGGGTAAATAGTGTCATGTCTCATAAACAGGAACGGATCAATATCTATGTTTACACCTAGGTAATTTGGTCCAACAGAATGCATATATTAGTGAATGCCATGATTAATATGACATCAACAGTCCATGATGTTCACCTTCCTGACACAATCACTGAAGACAAAGCGGGTGCATAAGCAAACATGGTGAAGAAATTTGATGGTGCCTGGCAATCAAAAGATGTAGCATCTGGGGATGTAAAGAGTGCTTTAAATGGACAGCCTTCTAGCCAAGAAGCAACAAAGGCCACATGGAAGAAGGACATCAGCCTGTGTGATTATGAGATGTTGATAGGCTCAGGTGTCAGCCATCAAAACCATAACAAAAAAAAAATCATTGTGAAGGAGGGGGTGTGCTCAGTGGAGAAGCAAAGTTCATCTGTAGGCAACTGGGCATCACCTAGCAGAAGGGTGGCAAGGAGTAGACAAGCCAGTCAGGGTGCAGTAAGTAGAGCACTGATGAAACATCGAACTTTTCTCTAACTCTTTAATGCTTACTCCCCAACACTATCATGACCTCAATTCTACATTACTAATCTGGCTAGACCAGAGCGCATACATGGGTACAGGAAAAGCAGGGAATACAGGACAGATAAACACCTCAGGATCAATATTGAGAGTAACCATACCAGGAGAAGAAGGGGAACGTAGGGGGATATAGGCTGTATCAATCACAATGACCATTTATAACCCCCACCCAGGAGGATGGAACACAGAAATGTGGGTAAAGAGAGACATTATTCAATGTAAAGTATGAAAAATAAATAAATTACCAAGGGTTTATGAGGGAAGGAGGAAGGAGGCACAGAGGGGGGAAATAAGAAGCTGATACCAAGGGCTCTAGTGGAAAGAAAATATTTTGAAAATATTCATGGCAACAAATGTACAAATGTGTTGGATACAATGTTTGTATGTATGAATTGTGATAAGTATAAAATGAAATTATTTTAAAGAAAAAAGTGGCAAGATATAATCATTATGAAAATAGAAGAGAAATACATTTTGGGGTGTATTAAATTATAATTTTTGAAACCATATTAGGATATAGTTAACTCACTTTATCAATTTATAATTATCCAAACAAGTATTTTAAATGTTAACTATGAAATATTTGAATTCTTATCTTAATGTTAATACATAGTTAATTCACTATAACTATGAGATTCAGACTGTGCAATTTAATCTTGCTGAATTCATGTTAGATCTGAGATCATATAGGGATACAAAAATTTGCATATGAAGTTAAATTATAATAGTAAACAGAGCTACTACTAGGTATGTATTAGATAAGAATGGCTCAAAATATAATATGACCCTGGCATGGGCACCATAATCATAATTCTAACATCATCTACATAAATGTACTTGCTTTTCATTTCTTTTTTCAAATGGTTTGCCTATGTAATACATTTATATTAATATTTAAGTTGTTCACTAAAAAAATGAAACAAATAATACATTTCAAATTTTCTAAATAGAAGTATTTGCTTTCAACAAGAATTCTTCACTTTTTCTCAGATTAACACTGTTAAAATTACCAAATCTTAGTTATGTGCTTTACTAACATTAATTATCCTTATTGTTTAAAAGCATTTTGACATATGCTGATTTCATTTTATAAGGCATATCTAATAGTCTACCTAGACAAGATGGCACAGGAACACTTTGTCTAATTCACATTCCTCACATTTGAAACATTTGATAATGGTTAGATCTCAACCTCATAACTATTATAATCTACCATGTGTTGATAAAAGTGCCAAATAATTCACATTCTGTTTTATCTCATTGCTTAACAATATAAAAACAATGAAGAGGACAGGGTGTGAAAACAACTCATAATATAATTTCCTTTCAAAGGAAATATGTGGGCAATATTATTCTGACATGGAATTTAATGAAAACAAATTAAATATGAAATGTTTACAAAAGAAAACTGGAAATGATTAAAGTCTCAGATGTCTTCAAATTAAAGAATGGTCCACAGATAACTAGAATCCACAGTAATTAAAGTTATAACTTAGAAATGTATCCTTATTTCTTATTGCTGTGGTTGGTAGGTCCTATTGAGTCAATTCCAACTCATAGCCACACTATGAGCAACAGAAAAATAGACCTCGTTCTGAGCCTCCTGCCATCATGGTTGATTGGACCACAGCTGTGGTGTCACTCCATCTTATTGAAAGTGTTCTTCTTTGTCTCGTTTTCTACCTTGCCAAGTGTGTTAGTCCAAGTAGACTAGAGAAAGAAATTCATAACATGCATAGTGTATAAGAAAGAGATTTATATTACTAGAGCAATTGAATATTAAGAAAACATCCCAGCCCAGTCCAAATCAAGACCATAAGACTTATATTAGCCCATATGTCTGATACCAATTTATAAATTTCTGTTTAGACTCATGTAACTCACACAATGTGGAAGGCAGAAAGAGCACAGGTCAGTGGATGGATAGCCTCCCGGATCAAGTGATGGTGGCAGCATCACAGTGCTGGCGTGGGTCTCCACATGGCTCCTCCAGGTCCAGGGATCTCACTGCCATCAGCATAAGACCATGTGTCTTCTCAATAGAGCCTCTCAGGGAGTGTGTGTCCCAACTCCAAAGAGCTATTTATCTCCAACTGAGGTCATTTGGTTGCAAGCTGATTGACAGGTTCAACATCCCCCTTCACTCTCAGTCCTTTCAAATTGATGACAGATTGTATAGCTACCACACCAAATATGGTGCTCTTTCCCCCACAAGGGTCTCTCCTCATACATGAGATGAACTATGAGAGCAAGTGACACCATCCTTGCCTCCACGGAGCAACTCTGGCTGTGCTTCTTCCAAGAAAGACTCTGGTCTAATGGCAGTTCATGGAACTTTCAAGGTTCTTTGCCAGCATAATAATTCAAATTAATAAATTCTTTTTTGATCTTCCTTAATCACTATCCAACTCCCACACACATACGAGGAGTCAAAATTTCCATGGCATATGTGGGGCACATTTCAGTCCTTAAAGAAGCAATCTTGATATTAGACATGTTAAATAAGTCTGTGCAGCAAATTTATTCAGAACAATGCATCTTGATTGCTGTGTGCTTGAGCAGTAATTGTAGATTCACATATGAAAAACATACTTGGCAAGTTCAAGTATTAGTCCAATCTTCATGACATTACCTGTTGGTTCATTCCTGAGAATTTTGGTTCTCTTCACATTAAATTGTAATCCATAATGAAGGCTGCAGTCTTTGCTCTTCCACAGCCACTGCTTGAGGTCTTCACTTTCAGCAGACAAGGGTGTACCATCTGTAAATCACAGGCAGTTAATAAGTCTTTTTTTTCCCAATACTGAGATCAAAACCCCCTCCATAAAATACAGCTCCTCCAATGATTTGGTCAGCACAAACATTGTTACACACCTAAATTGAGTTTGAACCATGAAGCATCCTCTGGTTCTGGCTGCGCACCAGCCCCATATTTGGATCCTGCATGGGAATAATGAAGTGTCCTTGAACTGCCAGTCTTCTCAAAGATAGACATAGTTTATTAATTTACACAGAGCATTTGTCTTTGCAGTGTCAATGAAACACAAGTAAATGTCTTTGTGATGTTCTCTGCTTTCAGCCAAGATCCAGTTGATATCAAAAATTATATTCTTTGTTCTACTTTGTTTTCTGAATCTGACTTGAATTTTTGCTTGCTCTCTGTCATTGTAAAACTTTAACTGAGTTCAGGGCTCTTCAGCAAAATTTTACTTTCCTGTGATATCAATGGTATTACTGTATAATTTATGCATATTCTATTGGGTTACCTTTATTTTGAATTGAGAAAAATATGGGTCAGTTTAAATCAGTGGAGCACATCTCCCAAATTCCTTAGCATAAACAAGTGAGTGTTTTCAGTGCTTCATCAGCTTGTAAAACATTTCAATTGCTGTTGCAATGAGACCTGGAGCCTTAACTTTTGTCTAATGACTTTAATCACTTTGGGTGTTTTTGATCAGTATCATTGGTTCTATATCATATTTCAATGTCCCCTAGTTCTTCTTGGTAAAGTGACTACATGCATTCTTTCCCTTTTCTTTTAATAGACTCTGTATCTGATAATATTTTGTTCATAAAATCTTTCAGTTACACATTGAGGCTTGATTTTTTTAAATTAAGTATTCCAGTTTAAAATAGTCAGAACATGTTCTTTTTGCTTTGTTTTGTTTTCTGACTCCAATTCATAGTATATTTCATTATAACACTCTATTGTGACTTTTATGCTGACCTTTGAATTATTTTGTTCATATCTCTGATCTCTTCATTTCTCCAATTTTCTGTAGCTACTCTATAATTAAGGGGACGTTTCAGAATCATTCCTGACATTTACTTTGATGTTTTTTTGTCTAATATATGTTTTTTCACTTATCATGCAATGAAATTATTTGATTATATTAAGAAGAGCTGTGAAATAACCACAGCAATCAATTTCAGAACACTTTTTCATACTAGTTGTTAGCTCTCACCTATCCCATGTGCCCCTGCCTACTCCCAGCTAATTATTAATTTATTTACTATCAATATAGATTCATCGATACTAGCTATGGATTGAACTGAGGTCCGCAAGGACAGTAGTTCAAAACCACCAGCCACTCTTAAAACTTAACTTTTTTTTTTTTTTTAAAAAGGGCTTTCTACTTCTTAAGGAGCTATAATGATGACAACCACCAGGGGTGCTCTACCCTCGTCTTGTGTGGTCCCTAGATGTCAGCATGGGCTCAATGGCAGTGAGATTTTCATGCTTTGTTTTGCTTTGCTCTGTTTTGAAGTTAATCAGCAGCTAATCATGCAAAATACAAAGAGAAAGCAAATGAGAATAACAAGAGCTATAAAAACAGAAATCCCTCAATCAAAAGGAAAGCAGAGAAAATTTAAATTGGAAAGAACTTTAAAGTTGGTCAAAGGGAGATCAGATTTTAAGATATTGCATAATACTCTAACTACATATTCTGTAATCAACTTTGCAATATTATCCATCTCATAGCAAGGATACCCACATGCAGCACTCTATTCAGATGGGATCCCCTGAGGCTTAATCCATGTTACAGAGAACATTGCAATTGGATATTGGGATTTCTCTGTCAACCATAGCTTTCTGTAAATACAGTGTTCACAATTTAAGCTCTAATACTGTTCCATTTTTGGATTGAGATTTTATTATTTTACAATCCTTGGATCACATAATCTGGTGCAGTTCTTCCAAGTGTACTAAGATGAAAACTCACTTAGATACCTGATTGTGTTAGGATAAGAATGTAAGACCCCAGAAACTGGTGTTTCTGACAGCACCACCATCTAGTTTCTTTATCAGTATGCTGTGTTATCACGGCTAGGTGTCATGAGGTGGATTCCCACACAGAGAGACCATATTCACAAGAGAATGAAACACTGCCAGTTTCTGTGCCTCTCTCCCAATTGTCCCTGAAGCTCGGGCATACCCAGTGTATCAATCTAGCTCAATGTAGATCTTCCTCTTTTTTGCTTGCCCTTTACTTTACCAAGCATGATGCTCTCTCCAGATATCAGTCGACCTGGAGAACATGAGCAGAGCATGGAATTCAAAGTCTCACATGCTTGACGCTGCAGCACACTGGGTCCTTCCAAGACAGCCTTGTGTGTCATTTTTGGCCGTCTATGACATTTTCAATGTTCTTTCTTAACTATAACTCAAACACACAGATTCTTCTACTTTTTAAAAATATTTTATTGGGAGCTGTGGCGGTCATGTATTTGAGGTGTCAATTTCATGATTGGGGTGTAGTCTAGCCTGGTAATCTTGAGAGAAGCATTGAGTAGTCAATGAGGCCTCTGTGTGGGTACGGCTTTCTCCTGAAACTTCTGAGAAATCTCTCGGTATTTCCTTCATGGAGATGAGAGGCTATCTCCACAGTTGTTGGCAGTCATTCTCTGAGACAACAAACTATGGACAAGACAGGATGGCAGTTTCTGAGGAGCTGGAGGAGAAGCCACATAGCCTTACACTAATAGAACCAGACCTCTGAAGCTGGAGTAGCCACAAGGAGACCCCTTCCAGCGCTGAGTTGCTTCTACCACTACTGAATGCTGTTGATGGAGATAGAAATGGCTTGGCAAGCCCTGCCCTTCCCTTTTGCTCTGGGATCTTCAGACCAGCTGGCAGCCTTGTCTGTCCTGTGCCTTGATCTCAAAGCTACACTATCCGTGGGACACCTAATCATGGACTGTGTTGCTGTGAGTTGATGTTCCTTCAAGTCCTGCTTCGCCACACTCCTGGAATATGTATCTATTGAGCTGTTGGACTCTGTCATCTATCTGACTGTTGGGGACCTGCTGTGCTATTTGCTGCTTGTGACTGGATAGCCTGAATTGCTCTATAGAGGACTACTCAGCGGATCCCAAGCCGCCAAGTACTGCCAGTTTTCCAGCTGTCTCATGCAAGTGAATTGCACTGAGTCATTTGTATTGTTTTATAGATTAGCTAGCTGTTTATTTCTTATCACATATATTTCTATCTATATAAATATATGATGAGAATTGCTAGTGTTTTGTTTCTCTACAGAACCCTGTCTAACACAAGTGGTGCCAGGAATGTGGTGAAGCAGGGCTTGAAGGAACCTCAACTCATAGAAACACAGTCCACCCTTAAGGTGTCCCACGTGTAGTGTTACTTGGAGATTGAGGCACAGGATGAAGAAGGCAGCTGGCTGGTAGACTCTATCAGTTGGCTGACTGTTGGCGACCTGCTTTGCTGTTTGTTGCTTGTGGCCGGATAGCTTGAATTGCTCTACAGAGGACCACACTGTGGCCCTCAAGACCCCAAGGACTGTGGGTTTTCTAGCTGTCTCACGCAAGTGAGTTGCACCGATTTGCTATTTGTTTTATAGATTTGTTAATTGTTTACTTCTTATCTTATGTATCCTGCTATCTGTATAAATATATGAAGAGAATAATTAGTGTCATGATTTTGTTTCGCTACAGAATACTGTCTTACACTATATATATATATGTATAATATCTTATCCAATGTACATGAGAAAAATCGAACCATTCTTGTTTCTAAGGAGCATTTTATGTGTCTTTCAAGATGCTTCTTGCTGTGTTGCCACTTTATGGCATTTTCAGTATTTTTTGTCAACACCACAGTTCAAAAACACAAACTTTCTTCTTTCTTCCTTATTCAATATCCAAGTTTCACATGCACAAGAGACAATTGAAAATGCCATGACTCGAGTCAAGCTCACCTTAGTCCTCAAAGAAAGCATCATTGAGTGCAACACTCTGAGGATTGTGGAGCAAATTTACCCAATGCTATGTGCCCTTTGTTCCCCTGACCCTTGATGGTGAATCTAAGCAAGATGTAATCCTTGCTTCCAACTTTTCTCCACTTATCCTGATGTTCCCTATTGGTCTAACTTATGAGAATTTCTCTTTTCTTTACACTGAGTTGTAATCCATAGTAAAGGCTGCAACTCTTTTTTTTTTTTTTTGCAATTCTTAATCTTCATGAACAAGTATTTCAAGTTCTCACTTTTAGCAAACAAAACAGTGCAATCTGCATATTGCAAGTTGTTTGTAAGCCTTTCCTCATCCTGACAGTACATTCTTCTTCATATAACCCAAGTTCTCTGGTGAATTGCTAAGCAGTGACACAAGTGAGAGGGTACAGTCCACACAAACACACACCCTTCCATTAATTTAACCCAGAGAACATTGCCTGGTTGTTTTCACAATTATCTCTCAATCCATGTTTATATTTTTATGATCAAAAATAAGTATTTTATCCCAATCTTCTCAAGGTTATCCATACTTTGTTATAATCCACACAATTCAAATTCCCTGATATATTAAGTAAAAGCACAAGTAAACATCACTGGTACTTATTTAACCAAGAGCCATCTAAGATTCTTCTGTATCAGAACAGGACCTCTGTGTACTGTGGACAGTTAAACAACTGCTGTTGGATTAACTTAAGCAAAATTTTACTTGCTTGTGACATCAATGATATTAGTCTAAAATTTTTGCCTTATGTCTAATCACACTTCCCTGGAAAGAAAACACATATGGACCTCTTCCAGTGATTTGGTCAGATAATTATATTCCAGTTGTCTTTAGCATACTGCTACAAATGCTTCACCAGTTTGCTGAAAGATCTTAATGGGTATTCTGTTCATGCCAGGATTCTTATTTCTGGGTATAGCTGTCAGTGTACCTTGGATTCCTTTCACGCTATTGGTTTTTGATCATCTTCTACCTCTTTTTTATTTTTAAATTTTTTTCATCTTCTACCTCTTGAGAGGGAATATTGACTTGTTCTTTTTGGTAGTGACACTGTGTATTCTCTCCATCTCCTTTTGATAGTTTCTGGATCATTCAATATTGTGTCCATAGAATCTTTTAATATTGAATCTTGAAGCTTGAATTTATTTCTTTAACTGTTCTGGTTAGATAGGCAGAAAGTTTTCTTCATTTATTTTTTTGAATTCCAGGTGTTTTCACATTTCTTTTTTTAATATTTTGGGCATCACTACCCTCTGGTGGTGGGCGTAGGAGTCCCAGCCTTTGCTCCTGTGGAGCCACTGCTGGAATTGAACCGCCATCCCAGTGAGCCGCAGTCGTGTGCACAACCACTACGCCACCGGTGCTCAGCCTTTACATTTCATCATAAGATTTCCTTTATAGATTGTGAATTTAGGCACTTTGCCCAATGTCTCATATTGATTGAATGTTAGAATATGAATCTATAATTAAACTAGATAGCTGACAATTCCCTATACCAAATTGGAATGAGCAGTGAAGACATGGACTATGTTTTGGGTATTTTACCAAGTCTTACATAATGATGCTATTTTAGTTGAACTAAAAAAGTGTTTACTTACACCGTGGTTTATGTATTTTATTTCCTTCTAATATTACCAGTGCTTAGACTTATTAATGGAACATTTTCAGTAGATCACTTGATTCTCATTATGAAAAAGTTAGTTTTCAAACCAAATTCTTTATATTTAGTTTCCAAGAAACTTACTTATAACATTATTGTATACACTAAATATTACATAAATTCAAACAATAGTACCTAGTTTGGTTCAAATTTCATAGTTTTCAAAAGCTTTAATATAAAATATTCTGTCTAAATTAGCTTGCTTAATAATTGTAGTTACCCAACCAACCCAGTCCTTTGCCACTGAGTCTATTTCAATTTATTTTGACCACTAGAGTGTTTTCAAGGCTATACATGATTTTAGGAGCAGTTATTCTCAACTTTCTCTTGCAGACAGGTTGGGCTGGAGAGTTTGAACTACTGACCTTGCTGGTTATCAGTCAAACACATAATGGACAACTCTACTGATGGTACTCAATGAATGATTATTTCAATAAATCTTTATGATTGCCCTACAATAATTGAACTGATTATTACAGAGACGTGATATCCTGTTGACCATGAAATGCAGAATTTTAAATTACCATTATGTTTTCCATGTCTACATATATATCCATAAGTATATAAAGATTTGCTTTAAAATGAAGTACTTTTGAATATTCAGGAACATTTCATTATAGAAAAAACAAATTTTAATGAGATAAACCTAATTCCTCTTCATGATCATGGTACACTTACAAGAACCATTTTTCAGAAATGAGACTCTTGCATCCTTTAAACTGAGTAAGGCAAGAATACATGTGAAATCAATATGCTTTGAGTCAGCAGCCTCTATATTTTTATTTAAGTAAATCTGACTTAGGACTTACCACAACTAATTTTTAGAAGTTATCTATATGATTCTTATATGTTTTAAAAGAGAAGAAACATTTTAAAGATCAAAACATATGCCATTGACTATTTTAAATATATAATGTAACATGTAATCAATAAGGAATATCAAAAATTAAATGTCAAAATTCACAAGTCAACACTAGACATCTCAATTAAAATTTGTGTATCATTCTTATGTTATTGTTGTCCATAAGCTCACTAATTCAAGTTGAGAGTAATTTCATGTATCTTCACAGGTAATATTTACACAAAGGTGCCTTTAATATGCTTTTATGAAATATTATACTTTTATATTACACACAAATATTACAATGGAGTTCATCTTCACTGAAGAGTTTTAGTATAAATGAAATCATTAAAAAGATTTTAGATAAGGTCATTATGAGTCTCATTGAGTTAAAATTTTCTTAACATTGGGCTTACAAAATTTAGAAAAATGGGGAGCAATAGCTTTTAAATTGAAATGCTGATGACAAGAGTGTCTGATATTCAGTCATAAAATATAGTTATTAAGCTGTCTTTGTAATAAAAGTTAGAATATGATCATTTAAGTGAACATAGGATTTAACAATGTTTCTAATGAAAATGTGGATCTATGGAATAATCTACCAGAACCTGATGTTCCTTTCAACTCTCTATGATATTGGCAAAGTATTACACTTTTTTTTAGTCATGTATAATTGTGAACTTAATAGCCCATTGATGTGTCAGTGTTCTAATTTACCCTAATTTATAATTTCTTGAAGGGATGGAAATGATTCCTTAAATGATAAAATCTATGTAGTTCATTTTAGGAATATTAAACAAATTATACAATAGAAAAAGAAAATGTAAAGATGATTTGGCAAACCCACTAGCATCAAGTTGATGCCAACTTAAGATGCAGTTTTCTATGTCCATGAAGAGTTAGTCTCAGAATTCCACAGGGTTTGTTCTACCCTATTCTATATGGTTTCAATGAGGTAAGCAACTAATTTTTTATTAAATACTAAGCCTTATGTGAATTTTGGCAATTAATTAATAAGATAAATGACAGGTCAAAAAGTATACTGTTGCTATTTATAAATTTAGTGCAATTGCATTTGTCTCCTGTTTATAAACTCAGTGTGCATATTTAAAAAGCAAAGATTCACAGAATCCCATGTTGACATTCTAATAACTCAAATACTTTTATTATGTGCTTGGTCTAATAATTTTCTGAATAACTGTAAATAAATTCATATGGGAAGTAATCACACATAAAACAGGAATAGTTTTGCACAAGCATCACTAGAAATACAGCATTTGAAATAACAACAGCATGTGTCTGCAGGACACATCCTGCTGGTGCCTCAGGTAAGCAGTAGAGCGCCAGCAGCAAGGGTGTTGGTTAACTGCTATTGAATCCCATTCGACTCATAGAGACTCCATGAAGGGCACAGGAAGCCTGTACTGCCCTCACAATGGTTCTCATGTTCAAGTTCATTGCTGCAGCTAAATAAATAAATCATATTCATTTAACCCTGTCTCTTGCATTGTGTGTTTTTATTATGAAATTAGAGAACCCATAGTTAACAACCTAGGCCTGACAGCATTGTCCCTGAATTCTGAGGATCTTAAGGTTTCAGTTTGTACATTAAATTAGAGAACCCATAGTTAACAACCTAGGCCTGACAGCATTGTCCCTGAATTCTGAGGATCTTAAGGTTTCAGTTTGTACATTAAGGACATGGATACTAGGTACATCACCCAAACATGTGAAAACAGATACTCAAATGGCACCTTATACACCAATATTCGCTACAGTATCGTTCACGATTGCCAAAACGTATAAAAAAACATGTCTAAGCACAGATAAATGGATAAACACAATGTCCATAAATGCAATAGAATACTATTCAAATAATAGAAAAAATACCGTTTTGTTCTATGGAGCATTTTTTAACGTCATTTTATTGGGAGCTCAGACAGCTCTTTTCACAATCAATACATTCATCCATTGTGTCAAGTACATGTGTACTTTTGTCGCCGTCATCATTTTCAAAACATTTTCTACTAGAGCCCTTGGTAGAAGTTAAATACATTAATAACAAAAGGAAAAATATTATAAGATCTTGCTGTTAGGTGTTACCAAATTGTTTCCAACTTGTGACACTAACACAGAACAGAATAAAGGAATTCTCAGCCCTCCCTTATCCTTCCAATTGCTTTATGTAGGAGCCCTTAAAAAGTCCTGGCGGTGCAGGGGTTTACTAAGTGCAATGTAAGCAGTCAGTGGGCCAACCCTGACGTTTTCTAGCCATGTGGGAAGTTCTCAGGGCATCTCTCTTCTGACCTGCAGAAATACATAGGGTCACCAGGAGTGGGGATAGACTCAAACTCAGTGAGTTTGAAGGGATTTTTTGCTGCTGTTGTTTAGTTTTTTAAATTATTGCTCTAACTACTCTAATAAACCATCTCTTGGAGGGGCTTCCTCTTCTTGATGGTCTCGCAATTTAGCCAAGCATGATATCCTTCTCTAGGGACTGATTTTTCCTGATAACCATTTCCCTGGATATTTCCTGCCTACAATTTTTTCCAAGACAGACTTGTTCCTCTGGCAGCAAGGTACTTTCAAAATTCATCACCAGCACTGTAATTCAAATGCACCAATTCTTACCTGATTGTCCTTCTGTTCAACATTCCCATGTATATGAGGCTATAGGAAATACATGGGGTCAGAGCAGGTCCTTAGAATGACAGCCTTGTCCTTTCACATTGTAGAGAAGACTCCTGCAGTAGATTTGCCCAATGTAGTAAGTATTAGGGTTTTGCTCCCATGAGCATTGGTTTTGGTAAGGTTTTTAATATTTTCTGCTTTCATTTATATCAAGATCTTTATCGTTTTTATTTTGTTAATTTTGTTAGTTTTTTTTAATGGTTTTCTGTATAAGAAATCCAAGATAGGTATATCTATAGAGACAGTTACTGAATTCAATCACTCAATATGAAATGATTGACAAAGTCATTTTTTTCCTGTTTATCATGATTCTACCTATTTGTCCAATGTTGATGATTTCATTTTTATTTATGTTGAGCTGCTTTCCATATGGAAGTCATCGGTCCTAGATCAGAAAATGTTTCATATTTTCCCAACTTTCGTTAAGCAAGTTCTTTCATTTGCCTATTGTAATTGTAAATAAACTTTCCCTAGTCCTGATATCTCATTCTTCTTCATGTAGTCCAACTACTCTTGTTCTTCTGTGAAAAAATACAGAATGAATGAATATGATGAAAGATATGATATTGAAAAGAGTTTTTCTGACTTTAACCCACTCAGTATTTGCTTTTTCTCTTCACGTGACTGTTTCAAGTCCCTGAACAGGTTCTGCGTAAGCCCGATTCAGTGTTCTGATACTCATTCTTTTCAGTTTTATTCATAGTTTATCACAATCCACAAAGCCATATGCATCTACAGACTCAATAAAAAATAAAAGTAATTGTACTTCTCCACTTCCAGTAAAGAACCTTCTTACATAAGCAACATACCCAACCTTTCTTGTCTTTTTCTGAACCCGGGTTAAATTTCTGGTCACTCTCTTTCAATATACTGCTGCCAGTGTTGCTGAGTAATCTTTAGCATAATATGACTGCCATGTGGCAGTAAGGATGCTATTTAATTATGGGCCATTCAATTAGGCTATCTGTTTTTTGTAATGGGATATTTTGAGTGTGTTTTTCTGTGTTAGTCTGGGTAGACAAGAGAAACAAATCCACAGAAACTCACATATGTATAAGAGAAACATTTATAGAAGGGATGAGTGTATATTAGAAGGTATCCCAGTGTCATCCAGTGCAAGTCTACTTGTTAAATTTAGCCCTTATGCCCTATACCAACCTACAAAGTCTCCTCAAACTCAGCACACACACACACAGAGATACTGAATGCAGGAGGATCACAGACCAGTAGATAGAAAGTCCAGTGGATAGAATCCAGTGACATTGTAAGAATCTCAGCTCTTCCAGAGGTCTCCACATGTGTGCTTCAGCACGCAGGGCTGCATCAGGGTAGGTTCAGGTGACATCTCCTCAGAGATGCCTTGCAGGAAGTGAGCCTTGCCAGTTGAAGCAGAGAATTATCTAAGGCCATCACACACTGGTATGACCTTGAGAGAGCAAGAGACAAGAGAACCACAAGCGAGTCATTCATCTCTCCATCCTTTAATCCCACATGTTTATCTGCCAAGTTGGCACAATAAACATTAGCGATCTTATTATCCTTTTTGTTTTATTAGCTCCGGTTCTTTCTGCATTTCTTTAAAATGATTCACTTTGTCTTCTTGAAATGCCATTTGAAATATTCTGTCAGTTCTTTTGCTTCATCACTTCTTCCGTTTGCTTTGGCCACTCTATAATTATGTGGCAGTTTTTACAGTCTATTCTCACATCAACCTTGATCTTTTCTTTCTTTCCTGCCTTTCCCTCCAACAGTTTTAGTGGCATACAATTCACAAAACATACAATTTCATTGTTCAATCACACCAAGAAGATCCATATAATTAGCAACACAGTTTTATTACATTGTCTTCATTCTTGAACTCATCGCTATTAGCTCCCTATCCTCTCCTTACCTCACCCCCAGCATCCCCTTCTCTATGCCAAATAATAATTAACCCAGTCACGGTTCTATAGATGTACCTATCCTGGACTTCCTATACAGAAAGACATTTTAAAAAAACAACTAACAACAATCACAAAGTAAAACAGATAAAGATCTTAGTTGAAATGAAGGCAGAAAATATTAGAAACTAAAACATGTTTAAATGAATTATAAGGGAGATCAAATAATAAGGTGGTAAATTTTTAACCAATTGCATCCTCAGGAGTCCAATTTCAAATGTATTCTGCATGAAAGATAGATAGTGTTGCTATTCATATTCATGGTCCATAGTCAGAAGGGAGTCACTAAGGGCTTAATCCAGATGTATTTTTCCTTCACCGATTTTTCTTAATTAAGTAGCATTAACATGGGGAAAAAAGGGGATATCAAATGTTAAATGTATAGCGATTACATTTTAACTAAACAATATCTACCATAGTCAACTTTATAATGTTCTCCTTTTGACCTCAGGGTTATTTATATCCCTCAACTATGATCAGAGGTGATTCTTTGCTGGTTTAATCCATGTGTGAACCCTGAAAATGAGCTTGACACCCCACTGTTATCTACAGCCTGTTGATAGAGCCAGGTGTTCACATTTAAGTTCTGATACCATTCCCTCTTTATTATTTGTATTATTTGTTTTTTATATTTATTATTGGTTATTATTTGGCTATTATAATTCTTGCATCACACAGATTGGTGGGCTTCTTCCTTGTGTGTTTAATTAACGCCTGACTTATGGCTGCTTATTTGAAACCAAGCATTCTATGCCATAAAAAAAAATCACCATTATTTCCTGTCTTTTATATGACCTTTTGCACTCTTCATCTATGTTGTTCTTTATGGAATCCCATAGCTTCGGAGGTCTTCATCATTTGGTCAGTACCTTACATGTAGTCTTGATATGTTCTCAAAATTCAATTAGGATATATTCAAGATTGTAATTGATGCTGTTCCTGGAAATGCACATATGTAGAGTTGCTGCTTATATTATTATTTAAAAGATTTCATAATTAAAAAGTTGGTCTTGTAAAATGCTACCATTCTATCACCAATTTTGTTTCTATCACAAAGATCAGATTTCCAACCATTGTTTCTTTCATTTTGTTCCAAATTTTCACTTTGCAGGCATCAATACTTTATGATTGCCTCGTTATCCCTCGTTTGGTTGACTGTAGACTGAAAGTGTTTGAGGTGGTGTTAGGTGCTGCTGAGGCAATTCCTACTCATAGCAAGCCCGTTGCAGCAGAAGGGAAATGTGTTCTTCCCTCTGTCCTCCTCACAGCTGTTCTCCTGTTGGAGCGCATTGTTACAGAAACAGTGTCAGAGCAGCTTGCCCAGGGCCTTCTCTGTCATTGTCCTCTGCTTTTCCAGACATGGTGTCTTTCTCTAATTATGAGTTTTCTTAACCGGATTTCTTTTTATGTGTATAAGCATTATAATTTCACAGCATCATACTTTAAGACAAATCTTCAAAATGCTCTTCTTGATGATAAATGCAACAACCCTGGTTTTAAAGTTCTCATCCTCACCATGGTAGCAGTAAAATTGATATCACGTACAAGTATCATTTTGCTGAAGATTATCCAAAAATGGTTGTACCAGTACATTGGCAGGGAGCTTGCAGAGGTTCAGGTTCAATTCAGAAGAGTATGTGGAACTAGGTATATCATTTCCGATGTGTGCTGGATCTTGACTTAAAGTAGTTGTGGCAGTCATGTGTTTATGGTAATTTCACGTCTGAGATGTAGGGGTGGTGTCTAGCCTGGGGATCTGGATCTAGCGTAGATCTGGAGATCGCCATTGAATAGCCAATGAGGCCTCTGTGTGGGCATGACTTTCTCCTGAGACTTCTGGGAAATCTTGCGATATTTCCCTCATGGAGATGAGAAGCTATCTCCCCAGTGGTTGGGAGATAGTCTCAGAGATAACAAACTATGGACAAGACAAGATGGCATTGTCCCAGGAGCTGGAGGAGCTGGAGGAGAAGCTACATGGCCTAACCAGAATGGAACCAGACCTCTGAAGCTAATGAAGCCACATGGACAGCCCTGCTAGCACTGAGTTGCCTCTACCACCACTGGATGCTGTTGACGCACCTTGAGCCCTGGAAGCGAGGAGCCATGGGAAGACCCCTGCCGGTGCTGGGACTCTGCTCCCACTGGCCTGTAACTTTGTGAGTCGGAAGGAGACTTTATAAATTGATATTGGGCATACAGGCTAATATCGGCCTTATGACTTTGAACTGGACTAGGCTGGGATGATTTTTCAATATTGCATTCCTCTTGTAAATAAACCTTTTCCTTATATCCATATGCATGTCCATGAATTTGTTTCTGTAGTCTGTCCAGACTAACATAGTGGTGAACATAAGAAAGATGGCTATTTGTGTTTCCTTGACTATGCAAATGCATTCATTGTATGGATCATAACAATATGGATATCTGTGAAAAAAATAGGAATTCCAGAAAACTTAATTTTGCTCCTTAATAACTTGTTCATGCATCCAGAGGCAGTTGTAAGGAAATAAAAGGGAATATGGCACGGTCTGAACTTGTAGGTGTGTCATGGTTGTATGCACTTACCATATTTACTCAATCTGTATGCTTAGTAAATCTCCAGAGAACCAAGACTCCAAAGGCATTCTTACATGCATGTCACTATAGTTAACTCTATTTTCACTAACACAGTTCTTCATCACTCACACTTAAGTACCTTCAGAGCTGACTGGCTCATTCTGACATTTTATCTGACAGTGTTATGCTACTATTCTTAAGGTTTATGTAGCTAACCATTTGTAAGCAAATAGCCTATTCCTTCCTTGAAGTCTGTTCTTGTCTGAAGTCTGCTGATTTTGTGTAACTCTGCTGGTGTTGGAAATACCAGCAGCAAAGCTTCTAGTGGTATAGAAACAGGGAAATCAACACTGTACAACCAATCGATACATAAATGTGTGAAGTTAATTGTATAAAAATATGAGAAGATGCAAATATTTTAAGACCAAAGTTCAAGAAATGTTACCGGAAGTAGAAAGTGGGCAAAGAGGGTGTCAATTATGATAGAGAAATTGAAAATTAAAGATCATGTTCCCATGATATGCCTCAAGGTTCGGAGCCTCTGTACTATTCAGTGTTTCTCTCACTCACAAGAAAGATTGCAGAATTCAAACCAGGGTTAGGAAAAAAAAGTTTGGTCTGAGAAGTTGAATTTATTCATGGGCATATTTTGGAAAAGAAATTTTAAAAAAATGGTCCTTAGCTAGTTGAAAAAACCTGGTAGAATTGAACCTTATTTTCTGCTAATGGAGGAATTCCCATCATTGACTGACTCTGGTGGGTCTTCTGCATTTGCTAGGCTGGGTAGTGAGCCTCTGCTTTCCAAACAAGTGGAGCCCTGCATCCCAGATCACATGTTGTGCCTATATTCCCATCCCCAAGCCCCACGAGTCTATACAGTCATTGTGGGGCTGGTGTATACATCCTGCCTTTCTCCACCTACCCTTTTAACTAACTCTGGTCTCTTCCATTGATGAGGATATGCATCTTAGTTGCGCTTGACCTTTTGTGTGTATGTGTGTGTGTGTGTGTGTGTGTGTGTGCTGCCGAGGCATATCACAAACAGGTCTTCCAATCTCCTTGGTGTTAGGCTTTCTGAAAGTTTCCTGTCATGATCACTTTCTTATGCATGTGCTGCAGAAGACCCCTTTTAAATATAAGGAGAAAATGCCACTGGAGGACTAAGGCACACCTCACACAATTGATATTTCCAAATGCCATTTTACATCATGATACCTGGAAAGTGAATAAGGGATACCAAAGAATAATTGATGTCTTGGTATGATTATTTTTGGGGGAATATAGAAAAATGATTGAGTACTGATAAATGAACAAATATGTCTTAGAAAAGGTGTATCTAGAAAATGCTTTGGAGAATAGTGTTTTCCTCATGTGCTTTAGTATTGGTAGCACCCAATAAAATTATTTTTAAAATAACAGAATTCTAACAAGTTCCACTAAAAAACAGCAACAAAATAGTAGTGCTTGTTTTATAGTGCCTTGGTTCCTAAAATTTTCCAGGTATTATCTATTTTCCTGGAGCAAGAGAAGAATAAAGAGTGTCAATAACCTGAGTTAGAGATGGCATGTGGGGTTTATTTCCTCCATGAACAATTGCCTGTTCACCATGAGAGGGGAACTAGATAATGCCCAGTTACCATGACTAACCACATGGATCAAAGTTATTCCAGCAAAATCTTGATTGAAATTCTCTTAAACTCCAAAGGTTTGAAGTTAGGGTGGCAGGATGAATTCTTGACACCTTTGTCTTGAGATAATCCACAATCATTAAAGAAAATATGGCCCTCCAATCATCTTTAAACTAAATAAACAATTTAGTTTCAATGTCTGCCTTGACCATTGTATTTTTTGAAAAAGTGGATGTAACTATTGTCTATCAGTTTGTCGTACTGTGGTAGCTCGTGTCTTGATGTGGTTCTCGAAATATCACTGGTATTTCAAATGCCAGCAGAATCATCCAAAGGGAAGAAGTTTCAACAAAACTTTCAGATTAAGAACAAAGAAGAACTACTTTCCTCCTCCTTTGGTTTAAGAAACCATGAAAACCTTATGCATAGACTCAAATAATTATCAGTTACCTAATGAATGGAAGCAGAATATTATTAGACACAGTACCAGAGAATGGCCCCCTTACAAAGTTTCAGGGCATGCTTGACAGGACCTATGGATCTAGGGAAGAGATGTAGAAAGTGCAGGATGATGCTGTGTCTCCTGGAGCAGTCTCGAGAAGTCAATGGATAGTAATCCTCACCCTTAGGTAGGTGGAACCCACACTTCCATGTCTCCTGAAATATTCTGGTCTTCAGTCAGGTGGAAGCTGTTGGGTAAATAACCTGCACCCTTAATTAGCTTCAACTAGTGTTCTATGACTCCTCAAAAAAAAAAAACCTCCAGTCTTGAGGCATAAAAGAACCCAGACCAGCGTACCTGACAACCTTCCAATTTGACTTCTGAAGCATAGTCTATCAGAATGCTTCTAGCTTTCCCCATAGTATAGCTAAGATCCTGTAATGCAACTGGGTGGTTGATACTGCAATGTGATTGGATAAATTAGTCCTATAAGGCAATTGGAGAGTCTGGGCAGCCAGCTAAAACTTATTTACACAGATCAGCTTGGTACACCTCATTTACATAGCCCATAGTGTGGACCTATTGTCTTTCATGTTGCAAACCTGTAACCTTATAAAGATGTCAAGGAAGAAGGTGAAAGAAGCTATTTGATTAGTTGATAAAGCATATATATATATATATATAAGACTTGCAAAAGTTGTAATAAAGTAGATTTGTGCCATTGAACTGTGTCTACGGAGTCTGTGTGCACGGCGGTTGACTCCATCTCCCTCACCCCACTGCGTACTAGACCTGTTCCCACAATGGAGTTTCAAAGCACTGTCAGATACTGAAGGCCAAATGAATGGAAGAACATAATCAGAGGCAGTACCAGAGGATGGGTCCCTTGGGTCATAGGGCATTCAAAACATGTCTGAGTAAGAGGTGATTTCTTGGAGTAGAGTTGACCATTGTGCCAGGAGTCAGGTAAAGCTTGTGGGAATGGGGCACTAAGGATCTTTCTTTGCTGATGGGGCACTGTTCAAGGGAAGGAGAAATATCATCAAATGACCAGGGCTTGAAATTCACACAGTATGAAACTGGGAATATTGGAGGGCATTAAAGAAAATGAAAAGGGGCACAATATCCTAGGTTTCAGTGAGCTGAATTGGAGTGGTATTAGTCATTTTGAATCTGAAAGGCATATGATTAATTATAATAGGATCAAGATACTGTTGTGCAAACAAAACGAGAGAATATTTCATGGTTTAAAATCAGGAAATGTATGTATCAGTAGTGTGTCCTTTCACCATACTTTTTTGATCCATATACTGAAAAAACCATCAGAGAATCTATAATATTTGAAGAAGAGTATTGTATCAGGATTTGGTGACATAATTTCACACAACCAAAGCATGCAACAACAGAACCGTTCTGGCTGAGAGTGACTTGAAGTACTTGTTAATGAATATCAAGGATTGTAGCCCTCAGGATGAATAAGAGTTAAAGGTAAGGAAAACTAAAATCACCAAAAGTAGACCGATAGCTAGCATCATGAAGATACTGTATGGGTTGTTGTTGTTGATGTTATTGTTGTTTCTGATGTTGTTGTTAGGTGTTATCTAATAAGTTCTGATTCACAGAAACCCTGCAAGCAACAAAAGAAAATACCTCTCAATCTAGTGTGAGCCTTATCATTGGCTATTATGTTAGAGACAATTGTTGCAGTCACTGCATCTATCTATCATATGGAAAGTTTCACACTTTTCCACTGACACCCTGCTTTACCTAGCATGATGTCTCTCTCCAGAGACTGGTCTCTCCTGATAACATGCCCAAAGCACATGAAACAAACTCTTGTCAACTTTATCTTGAAGAAGCATTCTAGCTGTAATTTGTTAAGACAGATTTGTTTGTTCTTTTGGAAATGTCATGGTACTGTTAATACTATTTTCCAGCACCACAGTTCAAATGCATACATTCTTCAATTTTCTTTATTCCCTATCCAAATTTCACCAGTATCTGAGGTGATTTCCATGGCTTATGTTAGGCACACCTTAGTTTTAAAAGGAGCATCCTCGATTTTCATCACTTTAGAGAGGTCTTGCAGTTTCTGGTTGTGATCCTGCCTTGTAAACAATTACAGTCTCAGAAAACCCCAGGGACAGCTCCACCCTGTCGTGCAGACTTCCTCCATGCAGTCATTGTGAGTTGGGTTGACAAGATGAGGGTAAGCTTGTTTTGGAGTGTAGTAGATTTACCCAGCGCAGTTGCTTTGTTTGATTTCTTAACTGTTACTTCCATGAGCATGGATTGTGTATTCAAGCAAGACATTTGTATGGACCACCCTTCCATACTGTAGTACAATGTAATGTCCTACCATGGTACGATATGCCAGTCATTCGAAAGGAAAGTGTCTTTAAAGGAAAATGGACTGTTTTTCAGCATATAAGTTAATTTGCAAGCCAAATTTATTTTCTGCCAGACCTGTTGTATGCATCTTGCTCTACCACCGCTGGTGCCTGGGACATAACTATCCAGAAGTCTCTGGTTTGCTGCCTGACTTTCAGGTTTGACATTTTTCCAGACTTCTGTGAGCCAGAAGCAGTCTCTAGGATAGGGTCTGACCTGCTAAGCACTCGATGATATGGCCATATTTTTGAGTTATCTTTCTCTGTCTGACTTTCTCTCATTCCACTTCTCTATATTTCTCATTCTCTCTTTCTATACATTTTCCTCCTCTGTACATTCCAGGTAAAGATTTTTGCATATAAAGTTCAAGTCAATTATTAATTTAAAACCATAATGTAAAAATTATTTTAACTTTGGAATATTTTATTTCCTTGGTTTTACTCTGTAGATTTAAAAATATTTTATAAAATTATTTTATTTTTTGTTTCTAGTGTGGGATGGGGATGTTGGAATCTGCAAGGAGCAAGCTGGCCCCAAACTTCTCCAAATCCACATTTCTTTGCCTCCAATTCTTACGTGTCCGAGGACAGGGAACCACAGATACACCTTTGTAGGAGGACAAAATAATTTTATATATTGCATTTGCTTTGAAATTTATAATTTTAAACATGTGAAGACTCATCTGTTTTCCAATTGTAAATCATATTACACAAGTTCCCATAATTTGCTATCCAATACTAAAAATTTCAGCATAGTTAATTCTTTCTGAATGGATGCTCTTTGAGGTTCATAAGCATCAACTTCATCATCTCTCAAAGGTCATAATAAGCATAACATACCTATGTCATAAAATTGATATGACAATTAAATTATATAATCATTTTAAATTGAATCATAGAAATAAAAAAATCATACTCAAAATTCACTACACAGGAATTGATAAAACTAAACCAATTAAATGAACTTGCCTATTGTTTTAAACAACATTTATATAGTTCCAGATACAAGTAGCCAACAAAAATTGAGAGTAGATTTAATTGTGAACAATTCTAATATATACATATCTACATTTATTGATGTTTGTTCTTTTTGCAGGGATCTTAAGTAGGGTTTTGGAAATAGTAAATACTTAAGGGGACACACAGCCTCTTCTCTCTCCTACCTTGCTGCATGATTGGAATTGCTGACCTCCTTTGAGCAGATCAGCACTTAGCCCACCTTGCCCACAGCTGTTTTTGAAAGGTGTCCACTAAATGAAAACCACTGCAGACACCTTTATTCAGGCAAATTTAAGTCTTCATTAAACTGTTACCTTTGTGTTTATTGATGGAAACAATTCATTGAAACACTTTCTGCTTAAAAGGTATTTCTAGGAAGCCCAACTTCATTGGCACTAAAGTCTAAATTTCTTTTTCATAGATTCCATTCTTCTGTTAAATAGGTGGAAGTCCATATTTTAATCCATAGATCTGATCTTTTCAAATTAAATTCTCCTTCTTCAGGGAGACTAATAAAAAGCAATTTAAATATATTGAGCTATCTGGAGTTTTATTAGTTTCCAAAGTTGAATTGCATTAAAACGAATATCTTTCTTACCTAAATTATTTCAGTCTCTATCTAATGCTATTGACCTATGACAGCAAATTTTCAATATAATTTTCTGGGATATAAAATCTGTTGATTTATTGAAAATTTGCTTTATACTTCTTTGTTCGTTGCTATTTTTGACACTGGAGATTTCACAACTACAATCAATCTCCCAAGACTGATGTGGATGTTCTGCTCCAAACTGATTGCTCATATGCAAACAGGACTGTTGGGCAGGCCCGTGGCCTAAACTAAGGGTTTCGTGGCAACAGAGCATACTTTTTCTTTCCATTAGGCTTTTCTCTCTGTCTGCCTCTTTCATCATCCTTAAGTCCATCAGTCTCAGATGACTCCATTGTTTTAGCATAAGCTGTATCACAGTATTATACAGCTAGAAAAGTAGATGTCCATATCTCTCCCTCCTATTTGCCTCCTTAAGGAAACCACACCCAGACACACTTTGTATGACAGTTTCCCTCGGTCCTCAGTTTCCAGTTTCAGTCACTCTCTCCTCCTGTTCCCCATTAATTTGGACTGCCTGCTAATGGCTTCACTTCAAGACTGAACTTATTGGTAAATCTCAGAATAATACTTTTCCTGAAGCTTGGCCCCCCACTCTTGCCCCTCACAGAAAAACTAAAAAGTAACTAAATGTAACTAAATGAAATCAAGTTGATTTCAACTCAGAAAGACCCTGTGAGACAGAGTGTAACTGCCCCCATGTGTCTCTGAGACATTAACGCTTTATGGGAGTAGAAAGTTAGGTCTTTCTCTTGAAGCTGGTTTCAAACTATTGAACTTATGATTAGCAGCCCAATGAGTAACCCACTATCAAGCACTTCTCAGAAAGGTGAACAAGAAGGAAGGATTTGGTCTAGCATACACCAGACTCTAAAGTAATATGACACTGGCCAAGAATTTTTTGATCTTGAAATCGCAGATCAGATTAAATTCCCTGCATAAATCTTCCAGTCACCCACCCACAGTGCAAAATTAGTTTTTAATTTCTTTGCTTCTATAGCATCCTGCTTGCATATCTACCACAGTACATTCCCCAATAGACAGATATTGCCGCCTCCTGTCACTTATATTCAGAAGACTCTTTAACGCATTGCTTCTAACTTACGTTAAATACTTTTTAAAAAATATTCACTATTGTTGTCTTTTATTGTCAGTATATGCATTTCTAAACATGTATTATGTATTAATTCTATAATCAGTATTATGCATTAACATAAACTACATTTTTAGAAGATTAAAATATGATGTTTGACACTTGGGGTATTTTTGTATTAATTATTTGATTTAGGGAAAAGTGTAAGTTAGTTCTTTGAAAATGTGGATTATTTTCACAATTATTAAATAAAATTGAAAATGTTGGATTCTGAACAAGACTCAAATAAGTTTTACTTAAAAATTTTACTTATTCTTAAAGTTTTATTACTACCAGAACTACTACTTATAAATTACATTTCTTAAAACCCATTAGATTTACATTAAGTTGGTAAAATGTGCACAGTAACTCATCAAATTGATTCCACTATAAATTTTAAAAGGTCATTTCATAGATGCTAATATTGCAATTAGTAGAGCATATGTCTCAGTGATAATGGCTTCACAATGTAATGTGTGAAGTGGACACTGGAAACTAATTTAAGTGGCTTAGAGTGATTTAAAAGCCATTTTCTTTCATTAGTTCATAAAATAGAAATACTTTATATTTCAGACACTTCTTTTAGTGTATGTATTCATAAGTGCTTATTTTCTTAATGTCAAGAGTTGATAATAGTCATGTTTGATCAATGATCTTTAAAGACATTTAAGCCTATGTAATATAAGCATTAATGTAAGAGGGTTGTCAGAATTATATTAGAATAATATATTTATCCCTTGGAATGACACTACACTGTCATTTAGAAAATCAGTTTTCTTTTAAATCTTACTGGTGAATTCAAGAAAATTCTGAATTAAAAGTCTCTTAACAAGTTTAACCCAATAATCAAGGTAATTAAAGTAAACAGGAAATATGTGTGTGAAACAACATAATGTCAACATCTTCTAATTAGAGTTATTTTTAACTGGATTTATTTGTAAGGCCGAGATTTAAAATACTTTGTAAGAATTTCAATATTTGGAATTATATTCAGTTGGATATTTCATATAATAAAATATATTTTACATATTTTGATTTTATGAACAGTTGTAAATTTAATTTTGGATCTAAAATTCTTGACTATTTTTCTAGTTCTCTATATTGAACTGATGACCCTATATCAAATACTTCAATATTAGCCACATAACTGATTAATTAGCAAATGTACAATTTTTATAAATTTCTTTACATAGTCATCTATCCTCTATTTCATTAACTATTCTATAATTAATCATTTTAATTCTTAACAGAGACCCAAGTCAAAATCATGTGCTCAAAATTTACTTCTTTCAAACTTATATAAGCTGACAAAATTCAGGAAAAGTTCTTTAGACATCTCATGATTTATCGAGTTTAGCAAGAGAAAGCATGGAGAGAGGCCAAAAAATGAGAAGCTGATATCAAGGACTTAAGTAGAAAGCAGATGTTTTGAGAATGATGATGGTGACAAATGTACAAATGTGCTTGGCATACAGCTGATGGATGTATGGGTTGTGAGGAGTGTATGAGCCCCAATAAAATTATTTTTAAAATCATAATAAAAACACAAAAAGACATTCCTCCCTAAATCATATGAAAGGCATCAGGCACTCTATTAATATATTTCTTAGTACCAAGATCTCATTTCTTCCTGCCATGATCTCTCTCTGCCAATTTACATACATTTACACTTTCCAGCTACTTAAGAACTTTTCTTAAGTACTTAATGTGTATATTAATATGAACTCAATGCTTTGCTATTTTATTAAATTATTTCATAACACATTTCTACTTTTAGGTCAAACCATTTCATTTTGATATTTCCAATGAAATTCTGTTTGATCTCAAGAATATGACGTTTTGTTTTCTGAGTTCTAAAAGCCACTTACACCCCCTGTAGCCCTGGAAAAAAAATCTGGCTTCTAAATCAATTGTTCTTTTTTTGTTTGTTTTATTTTGCTCAGATTACTAAGTTAGTTTGCGCACAGTATTAGTATGAGTTAAATCAGCAGAAAAAATTTTGCAAATTATTTATTTAAATAACATTAACTGTGTCTATAAAGTCTACAAATGAAAATCTTTGTAAATCAATCGAAAATAGATTTGTCAAAACACACTTTTGGATAATGCTATTTTGATGTGGAGCACCAATATGGTGTGTAAAATACTGGATTAAATTTAACTGCATTAAATACTGGATACAAATTGCAATTTTGGAAATTTAAAATTTAAAATTCATTAGGAAAGTTACACATGCTTTCTGTATGTTGTTAGAGCACATCTGATGTCATAATATTATTGAAACAAATCATTGTGTATACTTACATAATGTTTTGCATATAATTTTGATACTTTATAATTTTTTTTAAATTTTTCTCTAAATCATTAAGATATTTAACTTTAGATTAGAATTTATGAATTTAGACACATTAAACAAAATATATGAATGTTTAGAAAGCTTTTCTCTCTTGAAAATAGATAATACAAGTGTTGTAAGTAGGTCATAACTAACTATCTAAAATTAGATTATGTCCAAATATACTGTAATAAGAGTGTAATGTTGATCAAATTTTATTAATTAACAAAACAAATTTCACTAATCAAAACTCATTTCTATTAATTCAGTTGTATATGAAATGTATAGTAAAAAAGAGCATTAATACAAAATAAGTAAAAACATATTCCTACAAAATTATGTTTGTTGTTAGGTGCTGTCAGTCTGTTTCTTTTTTTTTAAGCAAAAAGAAGAAACTCTATGTTTATTTTCACACTTGGGAAAATCCAAGTCAGCATTTTAGTATATAGCATTTCAAATATTTTCCTCTGCCTTATCCTTATATAGGTTTAATCTGTATGTATAGCTTGATAATCAACATAATAGTATACTATTATCATCCAATTAATAAATATACTTATAATAAATATTTTCAAAGACATTTTGATGGGAAATCTTTTTTGAAGTCACTTTATTGGGGGCTCATACATCACTTTTCACAACACATAAATACATATATCATGCAAAACACCTTCACATGCCTGTTGCCAACACCATTCTTCAAATATCTGCTTTTCTACTTGAGCCCTTCACATCAGCTTCTCATCCTTTCTCCTCTTTGCTCCCTTCTCCCCCACCAACCCGCAATACTTTATAAATTATTATTGCTTTTTCATGAAATCTTACACTACCTGATGTCTACCCCACCCACTCCTCCAATGTCTGTCCTCCCGATAAGAGCTTGTGTGTAGATGGTTGGCTCCCCCTCTCTATCCACCTTCCCTCCACCCATCCGGTAGCTCCACTCTCACTACTGGCCTCAAGAGGTTCATCTGTCCTGGGTTCCCTATATTTCCACTTCCCATCTCTATCAGTGTACCTCCTTCAGTTGAGGCCATGATAGTTGGGAGGAAGCCTTCAGAAACTAGACGAAAGTTGCATGTTTCATCACTACCTCACTCCACTTTGACTGGTCTGTCTCCTCCCAGAGAAGGGGATATCCAATTTCCCACAAGTGGGCCTTGGGTCTCCACCCAGCTTTCCCCCTCATTTGTAGTGATGAGATTCTTGTTTCTTGATGCTTGTTGTGTGCTCCTTTCAACCTCTCTTGATCAAACAGGCTAGTGTGCTTCCTCCATGTGGACTTTGCTGCTTCTGGACTATATGGCCACTTGTTCAACTTCAAGCTTTTAAGATTCCAGATATTTTATCATTTGATAGCTGGAATAGCTGGATGTCATCATATTTCTCCACTCTGTCTGCCTTTGCACTCTTTTGTCCTCAGCCATCATGTCAGGAGGATGGGCACATAATGATACGATTTTTTTTCTGTGATGCCTGATACCAGGTTCTTTCCATACCTCATGGTTGCGCACGCTGGTTTGTTTCTTCTATGGTGGGCTTTGTTGTTCCTGGGATTTATGACCGCTTGTTCACCCTAAATCTTTTAAGACCTCAGATGTTATATCTCTTGACAGCCAGATATCATCATCCATCTTCCGCACTCTAGCTTATGCCCCACACGTCCTCTGTGATTGTTACAGGAAGATGTGCACACAGTGATATTTTTTTCCTGTTTGATGCCTGAAGCCTGATCCTTTTGACACCTCATGATCAGTTCATGGGTTTGGATACTTTAAGCTAGATGGCCATTTGTTTAGCTTCAGGCGTTGACACCCCAGACTTTATATCCTTTGATAGAGGTGCTCTATCGGTTTTCTTTACCACATTTGCTTATGCACCTATTTGACTTCAGTGATTCTAGTTGGTCAGTGAGCATGATGTAATACCAGATTCATAGAACAAAGTGTTCTTGAATTGCGGGAGTGCCTGGGTGGGGGCCCAAGTTCCAGTTTCTACCTTAGTACTAAACTTACAAATATATGTACATGGATTTATGCCCTCCTTATAATAGGTGATTATATTTCCATTAAGTACATGCCTACGTTTAGACCTTTGCAAGTGTTCTTTGTCTTCTAGTTATTGCCTCTATTTCCTTCTGCCTTCCTCCTGTCGCACAATCATGCTCAGCCTTCATTTGAGTTTCAGTAGTTCCTGTCTGTTACATTGCCTTAACTTATGCCCTACCACACCTTCCTTACCACCGATTGTGAACCACTTGTTTCCCACCCCCTTCCTGAACCTTTCCATTCCCCCCTTCCACTTCCCTCTCCCCTGCTTACCCCAGGAACCACCAGTTCAGTCATTCTCTCTCCTGACAGTCCATCCTGGAGAGCTCCCCCTTGATTCAATCCATTTTGGAGGCTCAAACCACATTCATTAACCCAGCATTGGACCCCCAAAATGTCCCCTGTCACTGTCTGCTCCTGTAGGGAGACAGTAGGTCAAGTCCTCTTGTTGTTTGCCCAGTCCTCCCTACGTCATAAATCCCCACAGGGGCATAGTCCTCTGGGCATTGTGGGCAGCGGCCAGACCAGCTCTCTTTCTCTTCCTCTGTGTCTACCTGTCTCCATGTGGGTGGGACATTCTGGCCCCTCCATCAACCTGTTCTCTACCACACTCACTTCCAAAGGAAGGAGTCCATTTGGCTCTGGTTGTGGCTGGCCCTGTAGCTTCCTTCCATGTGTCTATGCTGTCTTCATGGTTGGGTGCTTCATGGTCAGATCTGCACGCTCACTCCAGCTTCTGTGGAGACAAGACCTATACTCTCCCCCTGGGTGGGTGAGTGCCCTGCTCCCTCTGTTATCCTTTCACCTCCAAACCCCCTTTTTCTCCCTCCTTCCTCTGTCCTCCATTATTGTGTGTGGTGTACTCAACATGTATCTCCCTGGGTTTGGCCCCACCTCCTCCCTAAATCTCTATCCAACTGTTATGCTATAGGAAGCTTCTCTTCTACACTTACCATGCTGATTACACTTACCTCAGGGGACTCATGCTATATTTCTCCTTTTGTGATTGACTGAATTCACTTAGCATAGTTTTCTCCAGCTCTTCCCATGCAAAGGCATGTTTTATGTGCTCTTCAGTGTTTTTGAGTGAAGCATAGTACCTCATTATGTGTATGTCCCAAAATATGGTGATCCACTCATCTGTCAATAGGAATTTAGATTATTCCCAACTCTTGGCGACAGTGAATTGTGCTGCAATAAGCATTTCATGAGCTTGGAAAGGGATATTGATCACAATTTATATGCACCCTAACTTCCTTTTTAAGATGCTCCATTCACATATATATCTTGGAAAGAAACAGGAATTTTTCCACACAGGTGAGAAGTTTATTAAACATGGTGCCGAACTTGGAAATTGAGGCACAACTCTGCCAAGGGCACTGTCAAGCTCACCAACAAGGTTAGTCTGATATAATTAGAAGAAATGAGACCACTAGCCATAAGAAGAAGCATCTAGCCTCGAATTCTTGTGTTTGCCCTTATCCCCATGATACCAGAAAGTCTACATGCCTCACAAAACTAGAAATGTATCTCTGAATGAGGCACAGAGAAGAATAACCAAGTATGACATCCTCTGGGAAAGTTCATTTTCAAGGCAAGGGTAAAAACAATAAAACTTTTTATTTCATTTGCAGCAGTCAATACGCTCTCCTGAGAGGCCATACTCTAGCTGATATCCAAGCATCTTTTAGGAGAAAGAATACTGCAAACCATGCAGAGTGCTCCTCTTTTTGTGCACCAAAAGTAAGCAGAGGATCACATAGCCTAAGTTATGCCAACTACATTGGTGTGGCTCATTTCCAGAAGACTGGCAGGTGCCAATCAGATGAAGTCTTTAATGGTGCTTGTTAATACATATTCAGGATGAACCAAGGCATTGAGAGGGCACAGGAAAGAGGATTTTCCCACCCAGAAAATCAGTTCAAGGTTTGGCATCTTCACAGGCTGACTAGTAAGAATGGAACTCTATTTTTCTCCACAGTTGTTCAAGTAGTGGGCCGCATCGTGAAGCAGTTTTAGAAAATGGATCCTCCCTACACTACCTGTCAATGAAACAAAATCAAGAGAAGCCAGGAGTCTAAGGTGTAGAGTTTAGGGAACTTTTCAATCTATAGAGCAAGAAGCCCAGACATCTGTGTAACCAAGAAAATTCAACATGATGAAAAATGTTTTCCTTTTTTAGCTCAGATTGTCCTGACTTCTTCAGGGTTGCAGCATTTGTTTTTTAGAAATAATCCTTGTCAGGTGTACAAGAATTTTTTTCTGCTATTTTTATCCAGTATGCCCTACTTCTGATTTGGGCTGCAGGTTCCATTGGCTGCAGGTTCCATTGTCCAACATGTAGCTCAAGCTTCCAGAACCTCTAGACTCTCTGCCATTGAGTGCATCCCGATTCAAGGCCATTCTGTAGAAAGGACAGGTGGGTGTCTAGGACTGCCAACCTTCCCTTTCTTGCTGTGCATCTACTGGTTTCTAAGGGTTGATCTTACAATGCGGAGCCCAACATACCCCTCACTGTGCCACCAAGGACCCTTAGCCCAGAGGTTTTTAAAAAATCAAAAAGCCAACATTTTTGCATGAGGTATAACATCTTCCCAACTCGGGAAACTCAGGAAATGCCTTAAAACCTTATCTTCGATGCAGGGGATATGTACTCATTTTTACTTAAGATAGTTAGCTTAGTTCCTCTCAGGTTTTCTTTGACTCACACCTAGTCCCTTTGGGATTTTTATAGCTTGCAGTATTATTCAGAAGCAAACAGGACGGATGTAGATGTGTCTTGAAAAATCCTCTTTTAACTGCTTTGTTGTTAATGACCAAAAGACTAATTCTTGATATCTGATTAGTCATGTAAAGCATCCTGAGATAGACCTAGACTGAAATGAAACTTATTCTGTTTGCTTGCTCATGGCTCAGAGTAGTTAACATAATTATCCTGAAACATGAGTTAATGTAAAACCTCTTTATGTGACTCTCAAAAATGTGCATTTTAAACCAAATGTACATCATATATTTAAAACCTGATTTCAAATTAAATAAGAAATAAGATCAAGGCATTCTGTTTTATTGTCTTCCCGCCACCCCCCACCCCCCATGGTTTCACCTCCCCATACATTTCTCTATTCTTTTCGCTGACTTGCAATTAGTGAATTGTGCCTTCTTGCTCCAGGTCACGAATCATTATTCCAAACTCAAACCTCAAGTTCACTACCATCCAGATGATTTCAACACCTATGGAGACCAGAGGGGAGAGGGGAGAACTGCCCATGTGGGTTTCTGAGAGACAATCTTTATAGGAGTAGAAAGTTGCATTGTTTCCCCCACAGAATGACTACTAAGTTCAAATTGATGACCTTAGTCAGAAAGTCCCTTAATGACCTACAAAGTGGTAACAGTGTCAAAAATTTACTTTTGAATGTATCAAAATAATAACTAATAGAAAAGTGTGTGCTGTTCAGAAGGGAGGAAAAAGAAATTTCAAAATGTACATTCTAATTAATTACTTCATTGTTACTTGATATCTGAATTGCTAGCACATAAACCATTTTCCAAAAAAGTTTCTATTGAGCCAATTCTGGTTCTTCTTCTTCTTCTTTTTTATTTTTGAATTAGGTCATCAGGCCTTTCTTCAAGAAATTGCTCATAGTTCTTCTTGGAAGTACATATTTGGCACTTCCCTTGCTTGTTAATAGCCTTAAATGACTATTTAATTGGTGAAGGTTTGTTTACCCATTACCAAATCTAACTTATGCAACGGATTTTAAGTGGTATTTAAAACTATTGGCCTAAATGAGGAACAGTAGTTTGAATAATTTAAAGACTCTGTTCAGTGCTTGAAAACTAATCTTAAAAATAGTACTGCATACCTTCTTTGAAAAAGAAAAAAAGAAAATAAATTTTTAAAATATTTCAGCATTCACAGAAAATAACATTTTTGTGTTGCAAGAAAATTAAATAATTGATGAATCCAAAAAATAGCATTTGGCATATACATTCATGCCTTTTCTTATAAATTTAGGTAGATACCATTTATAGATGTAATAGTCATCAAACATATGGCGACTGATACTTGTTTGTCTATCTGCTTAAAATTCATAATCACTTGTCAGTATAGTACAACTTTTGGTTTATAAACATACCTATTGTTCTACATGATTGACATCATAGAAAATAATCAAGAAAGATGTCATTTATCAACAGCAGTACTACTTTTTATACTCTCCATGATCTTTTATACCACTTTGCTAAATTAATTATACAAATATAAGTCACATCTCATTTCTCCAAATTATTATCTCTGTAATAATTTTGGAAGTCCTGGTGGTGAAGCAGTTTTGTGTTGGGCTTCTGACTGCAAACTTTGACCATATTCTCCTGTTCCTCTGGAGAAAGATGATCTGTCCATTCTTGACAATCTCGGGCAGTCCTAGTTTATTGTAAAAGGTCGCCATGAGTTAGCCTATCCTCACTGTAGTCAGCTTATTAGATAGCAGGATTAGTGGTTATGTGTTGGACTGCTAATCAGGAAGTCAGGGGTTGAAAACTACCAGCCATGTTATAAAATCTTCAATTTTCATCATTTAGATAGACCTCCACTTAAAACAATTAATGTTACAAGTAAGTGTACAGGAAGGGAAGTTTAGTTGTCACTTGTAAGATGAATCTGTGCTAAAATGAATATTTATTCTAACACAGATTTGGATTTTTTTTCCTGCAATCTATTGAGTATTCAATATTCTCTCACAACACTTAAACCAGATAAGGAAGGAAAGGTAGAGGCCTGGACAAGAGTAGTTCCCTTGTGTAATTGAATGGGGTGAACACTCAAAGAGCATCTTGTAGACTCTTAATAAAGTCTTTAACAGCTGATGTCATCTTGTGGATTGCATTACTCAAAACGCCATTCTATCTGATGTCATCTGGTGAAAACAGAGCATGTTTGCCTGAAGTTCTCAGAAGGAACTACTTTCACCAGAACCACTTTCACTGATATCAGCAAAGGGAAGCAAAAGATGATCAGAAGTTCCAAGAATATAGCGTGGGAACCCATAAAGACTGTAGCATGCCTATGGGGCCAAGTACTGGCTATGTGACAACCCACTTCAAGGAGATCCTAACAAAGTTCTCTGGATTTACTTCCATGTCTTTTCTTACAGAACATCACTTCGTCAAAACAAAAGCCTATTCCAATTAACATACATCTGTTAAGACACCCAAGAAGAAGAGGGAATGCTGAAAAAATAATCTTCACTTTTCAGCGTGATAAGATTTAAGGAGAAGGTGGATGGGCACAAGAATTATTTTTAAATCTATGTTAAACTACGTCTGGTTGACGTTCAGTTGGATTTCATAGGTAAGAATACCCTTGCTGTTATTTACTTTCTCTTTCTCTGTTTTTTCTTTTGGTTATGTTTCTCTCTGTCTGATTTTAAATGTCACTTTAACTGGTGCTTCTCCTGTGTAAAATATGGGGTAGGGGTATTTTGTAGGTCTTCAGTTTTTGGAGGATTGAGTATCTGACCCTGGCAGACCTGGTAGGTCTTAAGATGGAATAATTTTGGTTTTGTAAAGTTGGCTTTCTTCAAGGCTCTCTGCGTTGTCTTTGAAAACTAGGTATCCATTTTCTGAACTTGTTCTGAAATTTGTTCCTTTGTTTTCAGTACCACTTGGACTTCTTACTTCAGTTCTATTACTTTTTGCTCATATCTTTAAATAACTGAAGTCCACAAGTTCTTCTGGGCAGAGCGACCCTGCATGTTTTTCCTTACCTTTTGATGTTTTCTGCATCGCTCAATATTTTGCCCATAGAAACTTTCAATATTGTATCATGAGACTGGAAACTTTCTTGAGTTCTTTCAGTATAATATATACTGAGCTTCTTCTTCATTTCGGTCTAACTCTAGGATTTTTTATGTTTTACTAAAATATTTTACTTTATATTCTTAATCTATTATTTGAAATATTCTGTTCAGCTTTAAAACTTTATCTTTTCTTATATTCCTGACTTACATTCTGACTAAGAGTAAAACTCAGAGTTTCTGCTAATATCCAATTTCTTCCCTTCCTGTGCTTTCATCAACTTTTTCTTTCTTCATGAATGAAAATTTTGATATTATCTTAGAGCTCATCAGGTCAGCTATTAATGTTCAGTGCAACATATTTTTAGAAATTATCTCAAAATTTAGGTGGGTTATACTCAGTGGTGGGATTCAAATAATTTAACTTCCAGTTCACTGACCTGATGACTGTTAAAGATATTTTAAAAATAATACTCCATAAGGTAGTTAACCATACATGTTATCCATACAGTTAATACTTCAATAAGAACAGTAAAAGAGATAAACTAACTTAGATAAGATTATAAGATAGTTTTATGATATTAACAAAAATGACAAAAACAAAACCATTAATATCACAATACAAGATATTTCTATATCACTTATTTTTTGGTATCCTCCCTTGCAATATTGTTCACTTTTATCCTGAAGCAACTTGTCGCTGCAGGAATAGGATCCCATCTCTTTAGGGGTAAGTCAACTAGATAGTAGTCATTGTGTTTGTTATGTGGGAAACAGGAACATTCTCTACTCTGAACGTAGTTTGTTCATCTTTGTAAAATCTCTTTATGTTCTTTACTCCCAGTGCTTTCCTCTACTCCCTGTTACTTTCCTATTCTCTCACTGTCATACTCAGCCTCCATGGGGTTTCAGTATTTTCTCACTGTTACATTACCCCTGTGCAATTCCTACTGGACTTCTCTCATCCACCATGTCTCTAATTTTGGATCAGTTGATATGCTCTTAACCCTGGGCTGGTCACCACCATCTCCTTTCCCCTTCCTCCCCTTCTCCATTGGTCCCCACCCTGGAACCATCAGTCCTGTCGTTTTTTCCTCCAGATTGTTCATCCAGCCAATCTTATTTAGATAGACCTGAAAGGTAACAATATGTACCCAAAAAGGCTTCCTAAAATGAAGCAACCAAAGAAAATGGAGCATTTATAGAAGTTTAAATATAGTCATATATGTAGGTGCATATAATTATATGTGACAATGGGGGAAATAGATCAACGAACTAATACATATAGGCCTAGTAGTAGAACAGCAGATGGTCATTGGACCTCCACTCAAGTACTTCCTAAATGTGAGAACACTTTGTTCTATTAAATTGGCATTCCATGATGTTCACCTTCCCTACCTGATCACTGAAAACAAATGTGTGCAAAAGTAATGGCGGTGAAGAAAGCTGAGGTTGGCCGACTATCAAAAGATGTAGCATCTGGGATCTTACAGGCTTGAGTAAGCAAGCGGCCATCCAGCTCAGAAGCAACAAAGCCCACATGGAAGAAGCACAACAGCTTGTGTGACCACAAAGGGTTGAAGGGATTCAGTGTCAGACTTCAAAGAACTAAAATTATATCATTATAAATAGGGGGGAGTACACATTGGTGACCCAAAGGCCATCAATAGGTGAAGCGACATCCACTTACAGAAGGGTTGCAAGGAGAAGATGAGTCAGGTAAAGTACAGTGTAGCAACAATGAAATATTCATCTTTCCTCTAGTTTTCAAATGCTTCCTCCCACCCACTATCATGCTTCCATATCTATCAGACAAGTCCGGTTAACACAGAGGATGTACACTGGAGTTGGAAACATGGAGAATTAAGGATAGATATTCTCTCAGGACTAGTGATGGTAGTGGTGATACTGGGAGGGTGGAGGGATGGTGGAGTAGAAAGGAGAAACCAATTTCAGGGATCTACATATAACATCCTCTCTGGGGCATGACCAACAGGGTAGTGAGTGAAGGGACACATTGCACAGTGTACGATATTAAATAACAATTTGTAAATTATTAAAGGTTCATTGGGGGAGGGGGACGGAAATATGGAGAGGTGAAACTGGGGGCCTAAGTAGAGGGAGGATGTTTTGAGAGTGAAGATGGCATCAAGTGTGCAAATGAGGTCTGCATAGAATTCAGTTGATGTATGTATGGATCATGAAGGGAGGTGCATGAGTACCCAATAAAATGATTCATTAAAAAAAGGTGGGGGAGAGGTGAGAGAGGAACTTTTTTTTTAAGAGGAGCTTATACCAAGTGGAAAATGTTTACAAATGAATGTGGCAACATGTGTGCAAATGTGCTGGATACAGATGATGCATAGAATGTTATAATAGCTGTAAGAGCCCCCAATAAAATTATCTAAATTAAAAAAATATCCTTATGTTTCTGTTGAACTTGCTGCAATTGTTATGACAATATTTGCTCATTTAACACTTTCATGAGTTGCACAATTCACTCAGTAGCTTTTGGAATTTTAGGGTGTAGCACAAACTGAAATAAATTACTGTGTGCCACTTTATGGTTATTTGGGACATTTTCTCATTACATTCAATATTTGTTTACTGAAGTAACAATTTGCAAGGGAATGCAAATTTATTATGTCATCAAACATATAATGCATTTAATGAAATGAATGTATAAAGATGACAGACACCGTCTATCTAATTTTTTATGCTTATTGACAGAATGAACTATACTATGGATGCTTAGGATACTCTGTTGCACACATGAACTTTAAAAAAGTAAGATGCAAAATTCTGATTTCCATATTGGGTGCCTGGGAGAGAGAAAAACCTGTTATCAGTGTCATTTTACCCACCAGTTTGACAAACTCAACAAATCAGATATTGATTCTGCTGAAGTGGTGAGAACTGGCTACTGGCTATACTCACTACTGGATATACTCACAGTCAACTTGTGAGTTTTTGGGATTTGTTTCAATATTCTTCAGCTTCAACCAGAAGTTACATATGAGTAATTGATGGTCTGATTCCCAGTTAAGCCCTGGCCTCATTTAAGCTGTTGGTAGTGAGTTTCTCCCTAATCGTTTTCCACAGGTGTTGTAAATTGGATTTCTGTGTATTATACATGGAGAAGTTCACATATTTGAACAGCATTTCAGTTTTTGAAAGGGGCACTTTCCTATGAACTAATCAATGATTTTTCAAAATTCTACCCTATTCTTTCCACTCTCATTTGTAAAACCAAGACTGTATTTTACAACTACTTTTCCTTCCTCTATATTTCCAATTTTTGCATTCTAATTACCAATAATCATCATTGCATCTTTGTTGAATGTTTGAGCATATTACAACTGATGATGTTACTAGATTTCTTCAATTTTATCATCACTCACTTTTGGGGTTGGTTCCTGAAGTTGAATAATAATGTCATTGATTGGATTTCCTTGAAAGTAAACGCATAAAATCTGATCATGAATAACATTTTACTGTATGATGGATTTAGCAAAATCTCATCTGACAAGAAATGCCTCACCACTCATCTTAATTGTGTCATTCTGGGCATAACATATCTAATTCAACATGGCTAATGCCAGTTCATTTCAGTTAGCTAAAACTTAAGATACTTATCCTTATGCATACAATTTTATATTTTATTACTTTCTTCTTTCCTAGAGTCATATTTCTCACATTTTAAGTTCTGATCGTTAGCATATTTGTATTTCATTTGTGGATGTGGCTGTTGCATGCTCCATCAGCAAATGAAGATCCCTCAGGTTTTACCTCAATCATGTCATTATTGATTCCACTCCAAAAAATCAACTCCTTGTCAGTCACATTTTGATTTCACTCTCTCCTCTGGCACTATCTCGGTGTCCTGCCTCCTTTCTTTAGGTTTTCTGTATCTGACAAAGTTTAAAGATATGGCTAAGACTTTCAATGACTCCCTTCAAATTGGGTTTCTGAGTCCTTCGTAGTGTTCTATTTTGAGTCTGAAATCTCCACTGACTCCTGTTCATGTTTGGTGATCCATCTGACATTGGAAATACCAGTGATACATCTTTCAGTATCACAGCAAGCCAAAAACTACCACAATAGGACAAACTGTAACCAGTGGGGTTGGCCACAAGCTAGATGGTGACCCAGGAACAAGTACAGTATATTCCTAAGGAAGGGCTAGATTTTTCATATACATATATAAGTGAATATATATATGAAGAAAATATGTGGGAATGTAGGAAAAGAATGTGAGAAAATGATGAAGGGATCATAAGCTTGGAAAAGTCAGAGTATATTGATATGGATCCACTAACTACATTATTTCAAAGTTTCAGCTAGAGATAAAAGAGAGGGTATAGGGCTGAGTCCCAGTGGTGAAAGCGGTTGAGTGCAGGACTGTGGCTGCAGGCTTGGTGGTTCAAATTCAGCAGTGGCTCTCAGGAGCAGCACTGGGTAGCTCGCATGACCACCAGAGGACAGTGATACCCTCCCACAAAAAAAAGAGAGGGTATAGTATTCCATTAGGTTGATTGCTGGTGCATAGTTTTCCAGATGGGTTATGCTGTCTAATTGGAGTATTGTACATAATTTATGATAATATATTCAAAGATAAAAAAGAGAGTTGTGGCAGTCATGTGCTTATGTTAGTTTTATGATTGAAGTGTAGGAGTGGAGTCTAGCCTGATAATCTGGAGATAGCCATTGAGTAGCCAATGAGGCCTCTCTGTGGGCATGGCCTTCTCCTGAGACTTCTGGGAAATCTTGCAATATTTCCTTCGTGAAGATGAGGGAGTTAGTTGGTTGTTGGGAGTTAATTCTCAGAGATGGTGAATCCCAGACAAGACAAGATGGCAGCATCCGAGAAGCTGGAGGAGCCAGCGGAAAGACCACATGGCTTTGCCGTGATAGAGCCAGACCTCTGAAGCTGGGGCAGCCACATGGAGAACTCTGCCAGCGATGAGTTGCTTCTGCAACCCTTAGCCTGGACCCTTAGCCCTGAAAGCGAGGAGCCATGTGGAGACCCCTGCCAGCACTGAGATTCTGCACCTACTGACTTATGACTTCGTGAGTCAGAAGGAGACTTTATAGACTGATTTTGGGCATATGGGTTAATATCAGACTTATGACTTTGAACTGGACTGGGTTCAATGTCCTGTTCCTCTTGTATATAAACCTTTTACTTTTATTTCTATTCATGTCTATGAAATTTGTTCCTCTAGCCTACCTGGACTGATAAAAGAGTGCTCTAAGGTCTCATCTTTTACCAAACATTTCGAAGGAAACTCTTAAGATTGCTTTTTTTTATGTCAACCCGATTTGACAAGGGAACCTGCCTAAAATGAAGTGTCACTTACAAGCAAGGAGGCTGATTGAGCCACATGCAATAGAGAACAATTTGTAGTGCTTTGTCTACAGAGGCAAGTTGGACATGATTACCACTATGGATACTAGAATCAAAGTAATAATCATAATACCTTGACTAATATGGCCTATGGTGCTGGCTACTTTGTCAGGGTGTCCATTGGAGTAAAACACATGGGAAACATACGAATTATTTTCTTGATTTACGTAAGCAGAACTTGAGTCAATAGAATAGAGAGTCAAAATCCCTCAATCAATGTAGAGACTTGACCAGTTTACAGACTAACAATCTCTTGAGTGAATGATTGGTGAGATCCATTTGAAGGAGTCATCCACTATACCCCCAAAGGTTTAGACTGTTGGTCTTTCTTCCGTTTCTCAAAAATGGGTTCTGGGAACTTTCAAAAAAAAAAAAGTGATTGCTCATTGCGACAAAAGAAATAATCTGACTTTTCAGAGATTACTAGAGACTGACTCTGAATTGACATTAATTTCAGAAGACTGAAACATTATGAAGGCCAATCACTCAAAGAGGGAGTTTATGTATGTCAAGATGTTCATGGACTCTTCGCCCAAATTTGTCTCCCAGTGGGTCTAGTGATTCTCCAAACCCTTCTCATAGTAATTTCCCTAAGTCCAGACTTTATTGTTGCAATTGATATACTCATCCACTAATAGAACCCCCTATTTGATCTTTGAAATGTAGAATAAGGACTATTATAGTGAGGAAAACCACCAGAATACCATTAGAATGACTTTGCCCTGGAAAGTAGCAATCCAAAAGCAATACCTCATTCCTGGAAGGACTGGAGGGATTAGTGCCACCATCAAAGAAGAAAGTCACAGGGGTGGGTGGTGATTCCAAGCAAGCAACACTTTTAACTAATCTACTTGGGTTTTGTCAATATCAGTTGGATCTTGATGAATAATGCTGAGTTTTCACAAACTTTAACATAGTGCTGCCTCCACTGGTAGATTCTGTACCAGATGTGGTTTCATTGCTTGAGAAAATTACTATTTCTCCTTGTACCTGATGTGTAGTTATGAATCTGGTTAGTAACTTTTTCTCAATTCTAATTTAAAAGAATTTGTAGAAGCAATTTTCCTTCAGCTGGCAAGAGCAACAATATACTCTTATAACTCCCCTTCATAGTTATGTCAACTCTGCAAGACTAGGCCATCATTTAGTAGTTGGGAAACTTGATCACCTTTCCCTTCCAAAAATATCACAATAGTCCAATACAGACATGATATTACACTAATTAAATTGAGTAAGGAAGACATCACGAAGACTTTAAACGTATTGGTAAAAGATTGCTAACAGATGTGAAATGAAATCCAGGTGTTTCTAACTTAGTGAAATTTCTAGGATCCCTTATTGTGGGGAATGTTGTGCTTTCTCTACTAAGGTGAAGACAAGTTATCAAATCTGGCTGCTCCAACAAGTAAAAAAGTGGGCATTTCACAATATCTCTCTTGTGCATGTGCTCCTCTGACTCATATACAAATTAATTGAAAAAGCAGCCCACTTTGGGTGGGGCCCAGAACTAGTGATGCCTCTGCAACCAATCCATGGTTCTCGCCCTGTCAGTAGCAGATAAAGATGTAGCCCAGGATCCTTGGTAATCTCCTATAGACTTGTTACAGTGTATACCCTTAGCAGTTTGGAGCAGTTCTTCCCTTGCTTACAAATATCAACCTTATAAAAGGGATTGGCCAGTTAGTGGGCATTAGGGTACCAAACATCTCAGCATAGGGTAACAAACCATCATACATCCTCAGATGTTCACCGTGAACTGAGCATTTTGTGACCCACAAAATCACAAAATTGGCTGTGCAAAGCAAAACTCCATCATTAAATTTGAGTAGTGTGTAAGATTTCACTAAAGCTGAGACCTGAAGGTTCAAACAAGGTAATGAAGAAGTGGCTCAAATACCTGTTATCCTCACTCCTATCCAAATAATGTCTTTTTTCCAATCTGAAACTATGGCCTCATGGGAATTCACTATGATCAGTTGACTGAGCAAGACAAAACCAGTGCTTGGTTTGCATATACTTCTGCACCGTATCAAGGTATCACCTAATAGTGAACACCAGGAGTATTTTAGTCTCTTCCTGTCACCTCCCTGAAGGATGGTGGTGGGAGAAACCCTCCCAATGGGCAGAACTATGAGTGATACACATGGCGATACACAAGTTTTTGTTTACTAGGAAGGAGAATGGTCCAATGTGAAGCTGCATGTTAATTCATGGAATGTGACCAATGGTTAGCTGAATGGCCATGGACTTGGAAGGAACACGATTAGAAAATTGTGACAAGGTGAAGAGATATGTGGATATTCATTTTGAATGGGTCATGCAGTAAACATATTTGTGGCTCACCAAAGTTTTCCCTCTGCTGAGGAGGATTTTAAACAATCAAGTCGAAAGGATGACGAGTTCTATGACATGCAATTTTCCTCTTGTCCCAGATTTACCCAAGGAGGAGCTTGTAAAATGTGGTCAGGATGGTGAAGACAGAGGTAATACATGGGCTCTCTTTTTATAAGGAAGACACTGCTTCGTTCTCTCTCTCTCTTCATTTACCGTCCTCTTTCTGAGATTTGGCCTGCCTTCAGGGATGGCCCCAATCTTGAGAACTGTGAGTACCCTGCCAAGTTTCCACTAGTTTAGATACACAAGTCCTCTGTACCTACCAGCCTGTGTACTTCTTGCTTCCTGCTTCACCTTTCTTGGTGACTGTGGCAGTAGTGTTGAAGTCTAGCCTGTTAATCTGGAGAAAGCCATTGAGTAGCCAATGAGGCCTCTATGTGGGCATGGCTTTCTCCTGAGACTTCTGGGAAATCTTGCGATTATTTTCCCTGTGAAGATGAGAAGCTATCTTCCCCAGTTGTTGGGAGTTAGTCTGAGAGAGATGATTAATCACGGACAAGACAAGATGGCAGTGTCTGAGGAGACGGAGAACTCATATGGCTTTGCCCTGATGGAGCCAAACCTCTAAAGCTAGAGAGGCTACATGGAGACCCCTGCCAGCGATGAGTTGCTTCTGCCACCACTGGATGCTGTTGATGAACCCTGAGCCCTGGAAATGAGGAGCCATGGGGAGACCTGTGCAAGCACCAGGATTCTGCACCCACTGACCTGTGACTTCATGAGTCAGAAGAATACATTATAGACTGGTATTGGGCATATGGGCTAATATCAGTCTTCTGACTTTGAACTGGACTGGGTTGGGATACTTTCTCAGTGTTCCTTTTCTTTTGTATATAAACCCTTTCCTTATATCCACATGTGTGTCCTTGAAGTTGCTCCACTAGTCTGCCCGGACTAACACAGTGACCATTCTGTGACTACTTGAATCAGAAGAATAACCTGCTTTCATCAGATGGGGTTGAGTTGAGCCCAGGCTGGAATGATACCTTCTTGAGACAAGATTGCCTATTTATATAATGTTCTTTCACATATGTATATTAATATCACGGGATCTGTTTTTTCTAAACAACCTGACTCATCATAACTAATTCCACTTTTAAGTGGCCCATCTGCTAGCAGCAAAGATCAACGTAGTCTAAGATATGGAACCATTCCTTGGGGAAACCAATCAACGAACTGGTGGTGGTTTGTTTACATTGGACAAATTCCTTCATGGAAGGGGCAGTGCTTTATTCTTATTGGAATAGACACTTACTCTGAACATGGGTATGCATTCTCTGAATGCAATACTTCTGCCAAAACTACCACTCATGGACATAGAGTGTCTGATTCACTAACTTTGTTAGTCCAAGTAGACAAGATAAACAAGTTCATAAATATACATAAGTATGTAATGGAGAGGTTTATATACAAGAGAAATGGAACATTGGGAAAACATTCCAACCCAGTCCACTCAAGGTCATAAGTCTGATATTAACCCATATGATCAATACCAGTCAGTAAAGTCTTCTTGAGATTCACAAGGCCCATGCAATTATATCAGATGTAGAACAATCACAGGTCAGCGAATAAGAAAGTTTTAACATCCAGTGGAGTTATAAGCATCTCAGTACTGACAAGGGCCTCTCTGTGGCTTCTCAAACATCTCAGTTTTTGAAAAGCCGTCTAAATGGCTTTTCCAGCTTCAGAAGTCTGGTTCCATCAAGGACGGTCCATGTGGTTTCTCCTCTGTGATGTCTCACAGGGATCCAGCCTTGTATCTTCAGAGTAGAGCATCTCCACAGGAATAAGTAGTGAGTTTCTCACCTCCAAGGGGAAAATATGACCAAATTTTCCAGAATTCTCAGGAGAAAGCCAGGCACACATAGAGTTCTCATTGGTGATCTCCAGATTGACAGGCTAGACTCCGCCCCTACACTCTTAATCCTCAAGTTGACATATGATTAACTGACTGCCACACTAACATAGTATCGGACATAGTTTCAACTCAAATCAGGGTTCACTTCACAGCAAATGAAGTGGGACAATGGACCCATGCTCATGGAATACATTGGTCTTGCCACGTTCTTCATATCCTGAAGCAGATGGCTTGATATAATGATACAGTTGGTTTATAAAAACACAGCTATAGCGTCTGCTTTGTGATGACACCTTACATGGTTAAGGAAATATTCCTCAGGAGGATATATGGTTGAAACAGCATCTAATAAATGGTGCTGTTTTTACAATAGTTAGGATTCACGGGACCAAGAGGCCAAGGTTATAAATGGGAGTGGCATCACTGCAGATGACACTCTCACTCATTTCTGTTTGCTAACACTGTGACCCTCTTCTCTGAAGTTGTGTTTCCCAAGGAGAAAATAGTCACATATGGTTACACTGCACTGATTCTGATGAACTGGAAGTGAAGAATATTTCGTTGTCATTTTTGAGTCCAAATACCTCTGTATCAAGAAGAAAAGAGGGATATTACTGTATTGAGTGGTGTGAGTGATTTTCATTCCCAAAGGAAAATTGGATTGGTGCTGCATACTAGAGGTAAAGTAGAATTTTCTGGAGCCCAGAAGATTTCTTATGTCTCTGAATACTACCATGCCATATGATTAAAACAAATGGTAAACTAGAGAACCTCATTTCTGACATGGATGCTAATAGCTAAGACTCTTCAGGACTAAAGGTTTTGGTCACACCACCAGGCAGAGAAATATGACCTGAGATACTTCCTGATGACAATAGAAATGTGGAGACCTAATATCAGAGACCTAATGGAAAGTCTCTGTAAGTAAGGATGATCAATGAGAAAATGAGGGCACATTTAAATCCCCTGTGGTAGGACATCCAGATACCACAATATCATGAGCTGATGTTATTGAAATGCTTTCCCTTGCATCTAAATACAATTGTTTTCTTAAGCAGTGTCAGACACTTACATTCTCAAACTGTATAAGTGAAATTTCCATGTTTTCTCAGCCTAATAAACTTTCCTATAAATGTAAATCATCCTTTCTTTTTGCACTAGTCTTTTAAATTACATACCATTAGCTAGAACCATGATATTATTAATGTCCTCTGTATGCCACTCACATTAATTTTAGGGAAACATAATGCTGACTCTAAAATTATATATGTAATATATATGCTTACACTTAATTGGAAATCCTAAATTAATAATTTGTTCTGATGAAGTGACTCTGCTCTATATTCTCCCTCATTAAGTTCTCTCTGATAATGTGGGTCCTAGAGTCAGGTGTGCTGAAAATCAGATGGTACTAGGCAATCAGAAAGACTAGAACTCACTCTCTCAGAGACTTCTCTTAGACAAGCATCAGCTATGTCCACATGAAAGAAGCACACTATCCATTATGCTCTGAGGATTTTGAATGGGAAAACTCAAGATCAGAGGAGGGAATGAAATTAGAATTTAAATTCTGAACATCCATTGTGTAGTGAAAGTCCAAAGTCCATTTGGAGAGTCTCCACATCTAAGTCTTAGATCATTGAACAGAGTTGTGAAGAGTCTTGTCCTCACAGGGTGAATTGGAAAATGAATCATTGCAGTTTAGGTTTGTTCAAATTTAATATATTACAATTTATTTTTCTATTTGACCCACTTTCAAATGGGTTTTTATTACTTTATAGTTTCCTTTTTAATCAGATTTTCTATGTTTCATTTTATTGTTCTTAATATTTTTAAATGTTTTTCTTTATATGAAATCCAGAATACCTAAACCTACAGATACCAGATCAATAATTTGCTAAGTTTACACCAGGTGAACTTGAGGGGATAGTAGTTATCACTAACAACAGATGCAAGAATACAGATAATATTTCAAAATTGACTGCTGAAATGACAGCACAAATCTTTTTCATATATTTAAAACATTGACATATGACATGACTTATAAGTCAAAAATTGCTTAAAAATCAGAGGTTTGAACTTTCAACTCTCTATCTAATTTGCAAATTCCATTGTTTCTTACATCTATTGATTTTGATGAGGTACTTTGATAGGTTATTGCTCAGATTTTTAGAATCCTTTATTTGGATAACTCTCTGAGTTTACCAGTTTTCCAATATCCCCCTTCATTGTTTTCTTTTACAATACTTCTTGCATTGCTGAATTATAGTCTCTGATGCTCCTCCCCCTTATGGAGCACACCTCTTATTTGTTCTATTTATGCATATGCATCTGAACTAACATATAGTAAGTCCTGAAAGTAATCAAATGTTGTATATTAGTCTTTTTATGCATGAAAATATGAATTCCATACTTCACAAATAACTTTTTTTTATAAATACAAGTTTTACTCTCATTTATAAAAAATGCCCTCAGTTTAATGTACTTGCAAGTTCTCATAATTAAATAGGTCAGTGGCACAAAATTTTTTAAAAAACATGATTTTTCCCTGCTTATTGCCTCATTTCTATTGAGAGGGTTAATACCTATCTCAACTTTTTATAATAACAATTTCAAGTAGCAGTCACTCAGAATTTGTTTTTTAAATTTATAAATATTTTATAATGGCGGCACCAGTGAGTCTGATTATAATGGACACCAAAAGATAAGAAGATGCAAATCGTATCCTCCTGAATAAAATATATTCCTCTTATAATGTCACAAATGACATTGTTTCAATCAAGAAAATAGCCATCATATTAAAATGAAGCTCAGTCATCTCTGCCAAAAAAAGTGAAAGCTTTTGAAAATACAGTAAAGCCACACGGACGTCTGAAAGAGCCTATGTATGTGTCTTCATCCCTGAGAAGACATCTTATTTAAAAATCTCAAATATATCTTTACTTCAAAATTAGAAATAAAGTACATATTTCAAGACAGTTACAAACTAGATGTTGAGAAATGGAAACATGTTCTGGGACAATAAAGCTGTGCATAGCATATTCCTTCCAAATATCTGTGTCCAGCTCATGAATGCTGTGAAAAGCCAGTGCTGATTCATAGAGCAACTATTTTGCACTTGGAGTCAGAGTGTTAAAACTTTTCTCATCTCCTACTTAAATCTTAAACTGAGTTCATTTCATCAATGAGAGAATCACTTAAAAGTGTTTGAGAATGTTATTCTAATTTCAAAATCACATATCCTGTAATTATTCTATCTTTCTTTTTTAAAAAAAAATTTGCAAGTGAGACTTGCACATAACAAAACTTGAAAAATAGACCAGGTTGTGGTTTTAGAAATTTCCAACGAAGTATGGACATTATCGTTGTTTTTGGTGCTTGACTACAGAGACAAAGACCACTTAATATAATAATGTATCTCTGGGTGAGGCAAATGGCCAATTTCTTAAGTTTAAATACATCAGAGAAGCCTCATAATAAAGGCCTGGATTCTAACTGAACAAGAAATTAATTAATAAAATATCGGCCTTTGAATTCTATCTGGAACACTCTCACACGTGGACTCTGTCTAGAATACTATGTAACAATGGAGAATGGATGTGAATAGTGTATATATTTTATAATCAATGCTAATATAAATGTGATTACAATGAAATAATACACATATAATTTGACAAACACAATGGAATTTTCCTCAGTGCTTCAGACTTATGAGTGGTCAGAATTGCTTCTAGAGGAGTATTAGATAGAAACATCTTAAATGCTCACACATATGACTTAATGAGTAAGACTACAGGGATAACTAGAATGCTTCTTAAACATGGAAATGACAACATTTCATTTTATTTACTTTGAATACATTGACGCTAGGGCTCTGACTAGAAAAAGGAAGTCATAGTTCATAAAGCAGAAGAATATCCGTGAAGAAGAGGGAAACCCTGTGTTTGAACTCAATGTTAGAGTCACTCTGTGAATTCCTGTTGTTGAATTTTTTTCTCTTTTTTTTTTTTTGAATATCAGATGCTTTACCCAGTATAATGGAATCTGATCGCTATATCATGCCCAAAAAGTAAAATTGAGTCTTGCTATCTTTCCTTCTAAAGAATTCTTGATTTGTACTTTTTTTCGGGGAGGGCTGTGGCATCACTGCCCCCTGGTGGTGGGATTAGGAGGCCCAGTCTTGCTCCTAGAGAGCACTGCTGGATTCAAAACTCCAACCCAGGTGGCCGCAGGCCCACCCACAATCACTATGCCACTTGGGCTCAGCCGATTTGGACTTCGTTCACAACAAATTTTTTCACCTGAATGTCCATGATCATTCAATATTCTTAAGGAACACCCTAATTCAAAAGAGTCCATTTTTCAGCTTTTCTTACAGCTTCTCTTCCCCGAGATTTTGTATTCATAGAAGTCAATGGAAAAAGAAAATCATGCCTTAGTCCAACACAAAGTCTGTATTTGCTTTTTGCCACTTTAAAGAGCTATTATTCAGTAGATTTGGAGTCTTGGTGAGGCAGTGGTTATACACTTGGTTGCAATCTGCAAAGCAGGCAGTTTGAAATGACCAGCTGCTCCTCAAGAGGAAGATAGGGTTTTCTTCTGGTGTAAACAGTTACAGTCTCAGAAATTCACTGGACAGTTTTGTCCTTAATAAAGCAATATGCCTGTGCTCAGTATCCTCCCTTGGGCGGGGTCTCTTATAGAGAGCGAAGCTTCCTTTGAGTCAGACCTGACTCGTGGTACCTAACAACAGCGGTAGGTTTGCTAAGGAAATTTGAGAGCTGACCACCTTCAGAGGGAGATTTATGGTTGAGAGAAGTGCCCAAGGAAGATGGTTTCTCTGTGCTAAAATAGCTTAATAACATTGCTGGAGCAGGGCAGAAGTCAAGAAATCATGCAGCTGAGGGGCAGAAGCCAGAAGACATGCATGAGGTATTTCTGACCAAAGAACTGTGAATTCTATGTGGTCTTTGCAATGAATATTGAAAACCAGCTATAAGAAGAAAGTATTGTGGGAGGTATAATTTGTGTTCTAATTAGTAAGAATGTTGGAAGGAAGAAGTACATCTGATGTCGGCTGTTTGACCCGGGGTCGAATCAGATAGCCCAATGGACCAACAGCCCCCGAACCAGGCAGCCCCAGGCACCCCTTTGGGCCTCACAAGAAAGAGATGAACAACTTCCTGAACTTTGTAAACCTTTCTTCTGGTATTTCACAGAACTTATCTCCCCAAATGGCACAGCCCCATCACAGAGCTTATCCCTCAGGTTGGGTCTATACAACCTGTTCCCTCAGTGTTACAGAAATCGGGTCTGCGAAAGACAAAATATACTTAGAAAGCATATCCTGCCTCTGCCCCTGCGGCTGCACCATCAGAAAGCCTCATTCACATTATCTGTACATGCGTCCTTTGCTCAAGTCCTATATATGTCTCACCACCTCACTGCCAGGCATATTTTCCCTGGCCTAACTCTAGGGCCTCAGGATCACCCAGGTGCTCACAATCTCTCTCTCTCTCTCTCTCTCTCTCTCTCTCTCTCTCTCTCTGCTGTTTCTTCCCCTCCCAAAAGTCCTTCACTACCTCCAATTAAGCCTATATATTTGTTTTTCATCCCTAAATGAACTCTAACTCCTTTCTCTGGCTCATTCATAACCTCTCATCAGCCAAACAGAAAGCAGCTTTGGGCTGATTTTAAATTTGGGTTTTGTGATAGTATGGTTTCTTGTGCCAAACTGTCCTTTAGGAACATGTGGGATTAATCAGGTCAAAGTTTGATTGGAGGGCAAAGAGATAGAAGGTTCTATAAAGCCTGTCCCTGTCTGTGTTGCTCTTCAGCTGCTTTTCTGTGTCAATCTGTGTGTCATAATACTTGTCCCTAGAGCCTGAGGCTCCTTCAAGACCTGCTTCTCCATGCAGCTGCCTACCTTGCTTGAGCTTACGGCTGGTGGATCTTGTCTCATTACATTGCTTGATTTTGACATCAGATTCACTAAGGTACCACAACAGTCAGTAGACTGTTGCTGACACACCCTGCTGTTTGCTGCCTAGGGACAGAACCTCCCTATTTTGCCCAAGGGAGGACTCAGCTGCCTGTTTCCTTCACTTTGAACATGGCAACCCACATGAGTTAAAGGACTTCCAGTATATTAACTGTTCCATGGAAGTGAGTTAAACTAAGTCAACTGTACTGCTGTGTGGACTAATTAACTGTTCAATTCCTTGTTGCCATATAAACCGATTATATATATAATATATATTCTTTTTTATTTCTATGGAGAGCACTGCCTAACACAGGTCTTCTTCCCCACTGTGAAGTTAGAAGAATCATTCTTCACTTTCTTCAACAGTTTCTAAGTATTGCCAAATATTTTGCAACTATACAACATCGTCAGTAAAGGGCAAACATAACTCCTCAATTAAGACTCACTCTCTCAGAAGGATTTCTGACACCGGCCTCCCAGTTTTACTCTCTTCACCTGGAAGAGCACCACTCTGTGTCTTGCTCTTACTTTTGTTTTGAATGTCACTGCTCTCTAGCCATTTCTGTATCACTTCTTTGGCATCACAATTTTCTGTCCCCCAATTGAGCAGATTCAATATGCAAGAATCTCGACAGCCAAGGGACACACATCCTCCTGACTCTTGCTTGCAATTGTAGTTGCGATACCCATTCCTGTATTTAAGATGGCTCACTTTATACCCAGTAGCATGACATATAACTCCACAATTTTATAATGACAATGAACACTTTTAACAATCACGTACAGATAAATTATGTAATGTATCAGTATTCTCTCCTTCCTCCTGTTTCCAGATCTATCTAAAAACTAGGAAATACAATGGTTCCAAGCAGTTGTTTGGCAGGAATTACAAAGATTATGGCTAAATCATAAAAAGTCTCTGCAGTACACATATTGTTGGTGATAATATAGAATGTAGACACAGAACTATATTGTGATGTCTATTTGGATGACAAAGCAGAGGAGAGTAGAAGAAGAAGAATAGCTCTCAATTTGATTATCTGAAAATTCACTTCTTCCAAGTTTTGAAGTGTGAAAATTTTATTTTGTTAGCTATTTCAGACCTGGAAATAGATTTCATTTGTTAATAGTTAGGTGTATGATTATTTAATGCATACACTTACATGATCAGTACATTTATCAGTATGTTAATTGGGAATAATATATATCACATATGCCTGTATACATATGTATATGCAAATTATAATTCCATGATCTATAGATAAATACTAAATTGAAGGGTAAATAATAATTAACTAACTATAAGATCCATACAAAGCACAATAATTATTTTACTGTATTTAATATTTAACAATCATATTAAATAGTACGATAATTTTGAAAGCAGATATATAACTTATCATATTCCACTGTAAAAGTGACTATAGTAATATACTACATTATTATAAGAATATTATGATTGCTCTAGAGTTCAATTACATACATAGAGTACAATATTATATATGTGTGTCTTCATCTATAAACACATTATTCTTATTAGATATTATGTACACTTTTATTTATATAATAAATATATACTTAATATTAAATATAAGTAGAAAACATGTAATAACTTAATTTTCATGATTTTACACATGTAATTAGAGGAACCTTTTTGGAGCAATGGCTAAGATCCACAGACACACATATAATATATATGCTACTCTAATATTACTGTTGTAATATATAAGAGCTTCACCAAATCATAGGAAATAGAATTTCTACCTAAATTTTTGAAGACCCTCATATATGTATGTGTATATTTACCTATAAATTAAAGCCCCTTGTGGATATAACAATTTTATTTTTCAGTAAACATACATATACTCATATGTATTTTTGATATGTACTAGAATGCCTTGACCACATAATTTGAATATGGAAAACTATGATGAATTTTTTTATACTGCTTGACTCTGTTAGGAATTCTGTAAGGAGAATTGGTAGCATTGTGGGTTTTGATTAGGGTGTTAACAGCAAAGTTCAAACCCAGTCACTGTGAAGACAAAGATGAGATTGTTTGCCTCAGAGATTATCTACAGGGTCACCAAGATTTGGAACTCACTTGATGGAACTTAAATAAAACAATATCAGTAAGAATTGATTCCACATCATTGAGTGATTAAATAACTGTGAGTTAAAAAATAACAACAATAATTTATTGACAACAATAATTTATAATAACAACAATAATTTATAGAAGCAAGTGATAGGCTATACTAGAGTGTATTAAAGGAAAGGTGTTAAGCAATTTTAATGTTGAAGAGAAAATTCAGCCTTCGGTGGAAAACCTTGGAAGTTATCTAGTCAGACTTTGGTGGAAAACCTTGGAAATCATATAGAATTCTACAGTCCATAAAGATGATATCATGGGCTGGGAAAGTGTAGAGCACTTTATAGCACTTTATACCAATGTGACTTCAACTTAATTGTTAGTATATTTTAATGGTGGGGAGTCATGACAAAAATATAATTTTTTATACCTTTATTAATAGAAACCTCTGGAGTGATATGAAATCCAAGTACTATTTAAAGCTTGCTCAATAGTATGTCATATTAAGAGTCAAAGACAAAATTTATGTACATCCTAACAGTATACTATAACTTCACTAAGTACATATATTCCACTACCATACTTGATAAATCCTCTGGAATTCATCAAATTTTACACACCCAAAATGTATCTCAGCATTAAGTGTTCACTTGTGAAAAGATGGCATGCTATCTCTATGAGGCTTTCCAAGTCAGAATCCGAGGGAAGTAGGTCTGACTTAAAGTCAGTGTACTATCCTAATGAAGAACACCCTCCCTGTAGCCTGTGTCAGCCAACCGAACGGAAACCGGTACCATTTGTATGAACTCCTGATCAAAAGTGAAACCTAGGTAATGGTCCTTCTTCCATCAGTCTGATCGTTTCACTGCTCCTGGGGTTATTTTTCAATTACTGCTGTTAAGTGGGTATCACTTGCCACCGCCCTCCACCCCCCACCATGCAGTAAACTTAGGTAGAGTAGAACAATAAATTGTCCCATCAGAAATTTCTCTGTGATATTTGGTACAGTTCAGCCCTTGGATTCTGCTGCAGATGTGATTTATTTGATCAAGTGTTTATGGATTAAATTGTGTCCCCCCATGTCCCAATTGGGGTTGCCAGTCCTAAACCGCACACCTGTGAAAATAATTCAATTGGAAATAGTCCTCCCCCCCCCCCCACAATTTTAATGAAGCAATGCTTGGGTACCGTGTGTCTCACTAATTTAGAAAAGCAGATTGAGCAAACTGCAAGCAGAGATGAGAAAGATAAATACCAGGTCACGTGGATCACTAAGCAATCAGGAAACAAAAGCTGCAAAGAGATAAGAATTTGCACCACAGAACACCTTGAATTTGGATGTGTATCCTGCTGTCAAAGAGAAATTTGAGAAAAGAACAGGTTTGTTAAAGTTTCTTTGTATCTATTCCTTATTCTTTTTATGCTTTCTGAATCATCCAATATTTCCCCACAAAATCTTTCAATATTTCAACATGAAACAAAATTTTCTTCAATTCTTCTAGTATGAACTACACTGACCTTCCTTGAGTTTCTAATTCCAACTATTTGCACAATTATTTATAATTTAATTTATCTTTGCAACCTCATCTTAGAAATTTTCAGTTCAGATATATTTCTTACTGTTTTCTCACATGTGTCTGTCTTCCAAAACAGATTTCAGGGTCTCTCTGGACCTCTACTTTCGTTCTTTAATGTCTCTTCAAGTTTTTCATGTAGGTTATCCCACAATTCACAGATCTTGGGGCATTAGTGTCCAAAGCATCTAATATGTTCTGATGATGTTGTCTGAATTCAGATAAGATATATCCAAAGATGTATTTTGTGTCTTGTGGACCTATTGATATTTTCTTCAGCTTAAATATGAGCAGTTTTAGCATAGAAGCAGTTAAATACTGGTTCCACATTTAGCCCTGGCCTTGTTTTGTTTGATGACATTGAACTTCTCCACTGTGTCTTCCTATTGGTCTAGTTAATATCATTCTTTGCTTTTCAATACTTTAACTTGCCTTGTGCAGCATATTTACACAACTGAGTGTATTTTTTGTTCTCGAGACCCTTGCTTCCAAGAGCAATCTTCTTCTTTTCAATCTTCTTTTAAATCATGATGCTAATAAGTGGTCCACTTATGAGGGTTCAGGCTTTCTTTTTATTGAGTTGTAATCCATACTCAAGGCTACAGTTCTTGATCTTCATCAGTAAGTTCTCATCACTTTAGGAAAACAAAGTTGCATCACCTGCATTTGGTAGCTTATTAATAGAACTTCCTCCAATCCTGGTGCCAGATTCTTCTTAATGCAATCAGTTTCTCAGCTGATTTATGCAGCATAGAGTCTAAACAAATATGATAAGTGGATTAAATCTTGACACACAACTTTATTGATTATACACTATGTAATAATCCTTTGTGGTGTTAACACTACTGCTTTTTGATCCACGTACATGTTTAACATGCACTCAATTAAGTGATTGTGAATTCCCATTACTCTCAAAGCTATTCATTGTTGCTGGGTTTTTGTTTGTTGGTTTTTGTTCTGTTTTATGATCCACACAGTCATATGCTTTTGTATGGTCAATGAAACACCACTAAACATATTTCAGCTATCCTCTGCTTTAAGACAGGACTCATCTGGCATCAGCAATGATATTTAATTTTGTTGTACTTGTGCTCTAATATTAGGAATTAGTGATATGCATACTAGAATTTAATTACAACATTCTAGTCTTTTCTCTAACAGGGATTTTCAAATTTTATATATATCACCTAGCTGTTATATGCAATTTAGTTCTTAAATCAAGATTCAATGAGGTATAAAGAAAAGGACAGCAAACATGCAAACCCATTTCATGAAGGGAGCATAAATCTGATACTAAAACCAGGCACATATAGAAAAATACACAGACAATATATAGAAACAAAACATATAGACAAATAAACCCTGGTGAACACATGTAAAATTTCCCAGCAAAATTCTCAAAAATAGAACACACACACATGCACTCATATGCATGCACATAGTCAAACATATAAATGAAGTGTTAAGTGAAATTAATATCAAATATGCAAGGATATTTCAATGGGTTCAATGTGATAAATATGTGTTTCAATGTGTTCAACATGATAAAAACAAACAATGCAATCCATAAACACTTTAAGAAGAGGTTGTATAGGATTACTTTGCTGTTCATATGTCAAACTATGTGGATGTGTGTTGTGATACAGGAATCGATACTCTCAATACATGTCCATATTAGTATAGACTAGGAAGAACGAACCAGTAATCGACTTGTATATAAAATTAGTCAGGAGACAATCTATTAATAAAAATAAAACATCACTTGCTATTGTACAGACAAAAGAATCCATCAGACTGGAAGAACCTAAAGATACAGCAGAGAACAAATTTCCATTTTAAGTTGTCATGGATTTTGAATGTACAAATTAGGAAAATTAAAAGCTGTCAAAATAAAATTGAACAGGTAAATGTCAATATAGCATCTACTAGTTAGGTGAAATGGGATTATATTGCCCCTTTAGAACTACACAATCAAATGGCTTGCTATGACGGTATCACATATTTAAGAAAAAAACCACATTGCATTATCAAAAAAGCTATTCAAAAATCAATTCCTTAGTATTAGCATATAAGGAATAGAACAAGTATCATATGGTTAAATGGAAGACCAGTTAATATTATGAGTATCAATGAACACACCCACAAATTATACCAAAGATGAAGAAATTAGAGATTTTCAATCAAAATTGCAGTTTGGAATTGATCAAACCGCTAATCACAATGCAACCATAATTACTAGTAATTCTAAGGTATAGTTGAAAACAATGAAGGGAGATCAATTATTAGAAAATAAAAGTGGTTATAATAGGAACACTTGCTATTGCATGAGAACATTCTACAAGACACGTGGCATACATACAAATACTTTATTGACATTTAAACAAAACAAATGATGACTACACACATTGATATCAAGAGAAGGAATTCACAGGAAACAAATCAACTGCATCTATGAGACAAGACAATGAAGCAGCAAGATCATTAGTCAGAACAGGGTCAGTAGAGAAAATGTAAATGCGATCTCAATAGCAACTTGACATAGCAAACATTAATAACTGAAGGTTGAGCCAAAGGGTGTAATGACATCAAGAGCATCATGCATGGGGAAAACAATAAGATACTTAAAAGATAGTATAGAAAGACTAAAATGAATGTAAGCATACACTCTGAAACATTTTGAAGCACAGAGTAAAGGAAATGAAAGAAATTACCAAAAAGTTGAGATGAAAATTTCAAAGAAAGACTTCAAAATGTTTATAAGGTCTAGAATTATAGTGAAGTCAAAATTATGCAATTATGAAATCAGAATGGAAGAAAATACTTGGCATTATTCAAGTTGAAAATAATGTAGAAAAATTTAGGCATCAAGTTGAAATATTGAAAGATACTATGGACAGTATGAAATGATGTACCAAGGTGGAAGGAATACATAAATTTAATGTACCAAAAAATAACTGATCAAAGTTCAGCCTTTATAGAGCATAATACATGATTAATACCAGATTGTGCTAATAGAAGAATTTCAAGTATGTTGTTTGAAATATACCTGGGTATGAAAGAATTAGAAGATTGGTGGTAATTAGCTCAAGCCTTCAATTTCACTAGCCTTCCAAATAACTGTGAAAAGAAAGTTGAAGTTTGCATCACCCTATTTCTTTGGAAAATTATCTCAGAAATCGGGGCATACCTTGAGGAAGAATGCTGCAAAGTTGTAAAATACTCTCATAAACATCCTCTGTGGTGAAAGATAGGCAGCAGGATTGGATAGAGATTGAATTTAAACAGTTATAAAGTTGTGCACAAGGTTTGTCCCATGTGGTTGCATATCAGGAACTGATATTCAAAAATGCCTGAAATGTAAACAAGGTAGTTTAGCTTGTTTTGCTTCACTCCCATATGAATCAATCATTAAATGGCCTCTTGCTCTAGAAAAGATATATCCTGTTTGGATACACACTTTTTTTCACCTGAGAATAATTCCTGATAAGAATATCAATGGATGAACTTTTGCTGATAATATGCAAATAAATGGTAGCTCTCCTTGGTCCCAAAAGGGAACGATCCTGGCCTAACCCCTAAGCAGTTCCACCTCATGATTAGCACCCCTTCTCCAAGATTCTACTTTTTCATTTACCTAGGGATATTTAGCAAAGTGCAGCCCCTAGTTCTGAATTATAACCGACATTTACCAATCCTGTCCTCGATTATACATTCCAGATTGCCCTCAACATCAGATAGCAACTTTAATAGGGGTTTAAATAGTTTGTCAACTCAAATCTCTCTCCTTTATGGATCTGAAGCTGCGGTTACTCTGCCTTTCTTAGGCCTTGATTCCTGTACGTATCTATAATTCATTTAACTTTGGCAGTAAAAAATCACCATATGAATAACAAAAGTATTCTTCTGTGTCTTCTTTCCTTTAACTTTATCATGATCAATTAATTATTTATGTCAAAATTCTCTTCTTGACATAATCGTTTCTTCCTGCAAAGAGTCTTACCTCCCAAACTCAAACTTAGCAATTAATTCACAATTACATGTCAGTTCTTTCTGAAGCAAAGGGCATGTAATAGACAAACTGTTCTGAAAAAGAAGAATAAAATTAGAGGACTCATACTTCCTGATTTTTGAGACATGTTTTAAAGCTATAGCACTCATGAAATAGTGTTATTTATATAAAAATAGGCAAATGCATCAAGTGAACAGAACAGAGAATTCAGATATTTGTCCATACCCATTGGTACTTCACACACATCACTGCCATCAAGTTATTTCTGACTCTTAGTGACCTTATAGTATATGTCCATAGACAACGGTTATTATTTTTTTCCAAAAGTGAAAATGCCATTCATTTGAAAAATGAATGATTTTTCAACAATGGGACTGGGACAGCAGGGCAGTAGAATAAATCTTCACAGGAAGTTTGTTAGGGGCATTACTAAATCTCTTGAAAGAAGAGTTTTTCGTTGCCAGAAAGAAGTCCAAGAAATTTTTCAAATTCCGTCTATTTTTTTTCGTTTTACTTCATAGCACTTTATTAAAAACACATTTCTGTATCTATTTTTGTGCTTTATATCTTAGAAATGAATAATTTGTGACCCCCAGACTTTAGTAATATTCTCATTAACATACTCTAAATAAACAAACAAAACAAAGAAACCTACCTTCAAACAGAGTCATCATATTTATAGGTTTAGGGGCCAGGTTCTCAATGCATTGTGGAGGTGCATATCTAAGTCATATCAAGGGCATCATTACCTTTGTTTTCTTTTATATTAATCATGGGAAATTAGAGAAGACATAGGAAATTAGATATTTGGACAGGTTGAGAAAAGAATACAAATTCAGAGGCAACTGCAATTATGTAGTCTAAAAAAAAGATGAAAGCATCTCTCCTAATAAAAGTTAAATTCCACGTTTAAATTATGGAGGTAGAAATGTAGCAAAAATCATGGAGATTAAAGACAATCTGCTGTGGTAACCTATTTGGAGCAAAGGGTGTCCTCTAAGTAGCTAAGGGAATACCCAACGTGACGAGAAAGAGTAGATTGAAACTATGTTGCAAACAAAAGAAATTTTGAACAAGGAAAGAAATCTAGAGTTTAGAAAGAAACTTGCAAAACAAAATTGTTAGCCCTAATTAAATTATGAGAAAAGATGTAGTCTCTCATTGTTATTATTTTTCATTTATATATTTTAGAGACTGTCTCCTAATGTTACTTCTCCTCCCTTCTAATTTTAGTCACCATTATGCTCAGAACCATAATGGATTTTTGGTACTTCTCACTGTGAAATATTTGAAATCGTATGATAAATTTGCTATATCTACTGGTGTTATGCTTTGAATTATAAGTATTTCTTTATTGCAAATCAAATGCAATATTTATTTTATTGTATTATATTTATGAATCTTGACATATTTATGAAAGATAAAGAAACATAAGTACCCTAAATACATATGCATATAATTTCTTTTTAATATTTTAAAGGGTATTGTTTCATTCTTCTCTAGATTCCTTGTTGTTGCTCTTTTAATATTAATATTCCTCCATGTTTCCTTTTCTTTTCATCCTCCAGTTCTTTTCTAATATTTTAGGAGTAATCAAAAAAATTCAATATGATCAAAGTTATAAGTTGCTGTATAATGTAGGACAAAAAGAACAACTTGATTTGAAGCATGCAGTGCTAATGAAAATTTTGACTAGTCAAGTTAATTAAAGGTTTAATTAAATTCTGAGACCAAATAATCCCCCAAAGAACCCTGAGAATATAAAAGATATTATATTATAAACATTGTGACAGTAATTTGACTTGTATGAATTTTGGTCCAGTGTTAAATTATTATTATTTTCACCATGGAATTGTTTGGGTCAGATCATCAGGCAAGAAGGAACACAATTTATACTCTTCACAGGAAAGCATGTAGCAATATTTTGTACAGTACAAAAACCTTAGTCAATTAAGTCATTGCATAATAGATTTTTTGTGTTCAGGTAACTAAATGAGCTATTCATTTACGATATTTATTAGACTTTCTTTGTTTGCACTCACATTGAAGGATTTTAAAGAAAATTACAATGGCAATGCTTCTTCTAAATGATCTTCTATTATGACTTGTTGTAGAGCTCTCTTTTACGCATCTGCTTATTGTAATGCTAGTTATTCTGAGGGTAATAAAAGAAAATTATATGAGATTTATTCTCATTCCCTTGTGGTGATTCTTTCTCTTGCCTAAACATTTAGACTTGAGAAAATGCAACACAGTACTGATTTTTATGTGGTGACTACTCTGAGACATTTTAATGTAATCACATTATTTACCATCTGTTCTTTGTTTAGCCAAAATTGATTCTCTGTATAGTTCATTCGGACACTTAAGACAAATAAGCTATTTATTTGTGTCAGTTTAATGTCTTAGCTACTAGAATTTTAAAAGCAAAATATTATTCTAAGGGAAATTTGTTTCGAATATCCACTGATGCTGTATGTTTTTAAATGATGACATTTTGTATCACAGTTTCCTAAGAGGGGGCTTATTTATATTGTTCATTTTTTCCAAGGCTTTCCATCATAATAACAGACCATTGTTCTAAAATAAATTTTCAAACTAGAAGCGGGGAGGTTTATACAGCTTTTTTCTCCTAATGGCTGAATGCTATTTCATGAGACAACATTTTTTCACAATGGCTAATTATATCATAATTGAACATGAATTTGGACACATATTCTAATATTGGATTAATGTGCTCTGTTATGGATCCTATTCAATATAATCTCTTATAATGTAAGATTCATGATTTATTTGTAGTGATGTCTCATAGTTAAAAAGACTAAAGACCACACATTTGATCAAATTCAGTGCTTTATTACTTGTGAAATAACAAATGATTGCCCATTAGGGAACACAGGGAGACATCTCAGTGAGAGAGTGTTCAGAGTTATGGAACGGAACTGGACTTGTGGCAAGATCAAGGCAGCAGAGAAATGTTCTGTTATGTGTGCTACCAAAAGCAAGCATTGTTCTATGATTCAACTTTTTAGTTTTATTTTAGTGGATGGTAGAAGGAAGACTGGTGAAAGTTGTACTCAGTGTAGAAGCAGCACAATCAATTTATCTAAGAAAATAAGCTGTTTTGTTAGATTTATGATTTTGACTGTGTTCTTGATTTTGTATGTTAACAGTTATAAAACAATCGTGTATTTCATAAGTTCAGTAGAACACCATGACCTATCTGTTGAGAATCATGTCAACTACAGGCAGGAAAATTTCAGGACCAACTGCTTTTCATACCCCTACATGTCTATTAAGTGATGCAAAAAATTAAGCTCTGGGCTTCTACTCAATGGTTGGCAATTCGACTCCTAGAGGGACTGGAGAACGTAATAAAATGTTTCAAAAATCCTTAGAACCCTCACAAATCACAGCTCTATTGGATATGCATATTGTTATGAGTCCAAATAATCTCAGCAGCAACTACCACGGTCAGCATATGTCTGTAATTTTGATAGTAACCTACTTAATTCTTACATACTGAAATATTAATAAATTGTGTAATCTACATACAACATGCAATTTACATTGATCTTTAATATAATTTTTACGATTGATGTCATTAATAAGTTACAGCGGTGCTACCTTTTTGGTAGCACTTTGTGAAAGTATTTGAATATTAATATAATACTTCCAATAAGGAATATACTTTCACTTGTAACCAATACATAGTAAGAATCTTTCAACAAATAGATTAGTGAAGTCACTGTAACAAAAATAATTAGTTAGGGAGCTGAGCCCCAGTGGTGTGGTGCTTGAGTGCGGGACTGCAGCCCACTGGGTTGGTGGTTCAAATCTAGCAGCAGCTCTCCAGGAGCAAGGCGGGGTCTCCTACTCCCACCAGAGGGCAGTGATGCCCCCCCCCCAAAAAAAATTGGTTGACATCCAGTCATATCAAGAGATAGTATATGATCCAGATGTTATGGTATATAAGGAAGAAGCTCCAAGCTACATCGGTGACAAAGCTTCAAGAACTGATGGAAAATCAATTAAACCTTTTCAACAAAAGGATGCAAAGCTGAATGCATGCACAGGTCTGTGCTAACACACCTTTTTAGCCCATTGTCCCACAGAGATTCATATTTGTTTCCATTTTCAATAGTAGTGGTCCAATATAATATAGAATTATCAAACAATGCCAATATCACATGCTATAAAATTTTGCTGAGGATAAATTGAAGTTGATTGCAACAGCACCTAGACAGGGATCCAGCAGAAATTCAAGCCAGTTTCAGACGACGTGGAACAAAGGGTATCAGTACTCACTCAGAGGGATCTTGGCTAGAAGCTGAGAATACCAAAAAGATATTGTGTTCTAATGACTATGCTAGGCATTTGACTGTGTGGCTCACACCAAATTATGGATGGTGTTGCAAATAATGAAAATCCCAGGCCACCTAAATCTGTCTATTCCAAACCTTTACACAGACCAAATGGCAGAAGTATGAACAGAAGGGAAAAATATTTCCTGGTTTAAAATCAAGAAAGGTTTGCGTCTGGTTTGTAAATGTTGACCATACTTGTACTATATATTGAGCAAATTACTTGAGACATGGGGCTATATAAAGAAGGATGTGACATCAGGATTGGAAGAAGGATCATTAACAACCTAGCTTGTAGTTGCCAACACCTTGCTTCATAAAAGTGAGAACTCCCTTACTTAAGATGAAGTGCATCATGAGAAAACTCAAATCCTCACAACTGGACCAGAAAACAGCATCATAACAAAGGGAGAAAAGTGGGGAATTGTTTAGGATTTCATTTTACTTGAAATCACAACCAAAGCTCAGAGACAGAGAAATCAAGATATTAAATGGGGCATCTACAGAGCAAATCTATTCAGGAGATATCTGTTTGAAAAGCGAGATGTTAAATGAGGCTAAATTATGCTAACCCAAACCATGGTATTGTCTTTTTTCTCATTTTCTTCCTTTAAACCCTGAACTTAATATTTATGAAATATATACTAGTCTGTTTGAAATATGACCACTGACAAATATTTCCTTTGGCCAAAGGACAAGAGATTTCGGTGTTGTCCTCAACCAGAGTATTCCAATGCCCTCATGTGCTTATGAAATTGGACAAGGAAAAACTGCAGAATAACAAGGAGTGAAACAAGATTGTATCTTCTCATCATATTTATGCACACGGTATGATGAGCAAATAAAGAGAAGCTAGATTATATGAGGAATAATGTGGGAACAAAATAAGGCGACTTAGTAACAATCTATGATACAAAGACAACAACACACACTTTTTTGCTGAAAATGAAGATGAATTGAAGTACTTGCTGATGAACATCAAGGTTGCAACCTTCACTCTGGATTACTACTCCATGTAAAGAAAACCACAGAATAGGGCAAGCTGCCATAGATAAAGCTTCACCAGAAGACTTCTTAAATGTACTGAAACGAAAGGACAGAATGTGACTTTGAAAAAGAGTAGGGACCTCAGTCAGCTGAATCCACACATTGGCTGCAGCAGAGGAAGGATGTTCAGTGTGCTGCAGGACAGTGTTGTGTTTCTGTTGTGTGTAAATTCTCTATGGGTCTCAACAGACTAAATGACATGTAGCGACAATAAAGAGTTAGGCAATCACAGAGCCCTTTTAACTCAGCAGGGGCTACAATTTTAGATAATAGAACATAAAAATACTATGTCTATACTTGTTAGCATAATACTATAAGCAAGAGTTTAAGCAAAACCAGCACATTTTAAAATATCTGTTAGCATCAAATCAATTCCAACTTACAATGATGTTATTTCTTGCAGAGAAAATTCTCCTTTAGACTTTGTATATTTGTTAGTTTTTGTCTGATCATCTGCCCCTTCTTTAAAGCCATTCTGTAGACTCATATTCATGCAAAACTATTTGCCCCCCACAGGGAATTTCAGCCTAGAATGAAGCCTTAAATAGTAAGTCAGTATTCTAAACTGATGATTAAGGCAAGAATGAAGCAAAACATTGTGGTCAAAGATTTTTGCTAGATATGCTGTGAGAAAAATAGAGATTTATATATATTATTTATAAAATGCCATATATATTATTTATAAAGTATAACTTCATACTACAGAAATATTTGTGGACATTTTCAGAAATTCTTAAGCCCAATTTCAAAGCCTTTTGATTGATTGTAAATTCAATATGTAATTCTTGCTATGAGCCCAAGAGAGCCATTAATTCTAATAAACATCAAAATGCCCATTAAAAAGTGAATGCCATAGTGTTTACATATTCTCTCAATGCCACTTAGGCTTTCCTAGGTATGCTACAAATCAAGCCAGTGAAACCCAAGGGATTAGGTACATATTTGTAATCAAAGTGTGAGATAAAAAACTTTGTTTACGTGTTTATATCCATGTGTTTAACATGAATGCAATCAGATCTCATAAAATGAAATAGGGATTCAATTTAACTGTTTGTGAAGTAGTGCAGTAAAGAGTAACTACATGGTATTTAGATGATATTACTAAATTTAATGACTTTATTCATTAATTGCATATGTTTTGGTCCTTGTGAAGTCATGCTATTATAAATGTGCCCTAGTGATGCCCAAAGGTTGGATTGTCATTGAGCTGTTAACTATAGTCAGATGTTCTAAATAAACTAATAGTTATAATCTTGTTTCTCCAATTTAAAATTTTTTATACAATAAATATGTAATTGTAATTTTTTTAGATTCTTCTAAGGAGATCTTTTTTAATGCAGTCTTTTATTATTGATTTTTTTTTAATAGACGGAATGTACTAGTGTTTCAGTGTGAATGGTGACGACATATTTTTTAAAGTTTGCTTTCAATGATATTATAATTATATAGCAATAAATGATAGTGACATTAGCATTGTGTTTTATTTCAACCTACCAGTCCCACATGAAAGCATTTTTGAATCTATGGACCCTAGAAACGTCCTTATCTAATGGAATTCCAGACAAAAAGGCTTCAGCCAAACGTCCCAACATGGACTCTCTCATGCATCTATTCCAAATATTTTTAGAATACTGTAGCTTTCAGACAACTAGAAGAAGTCCATATTAATCCCCAGCTCTCAGACAATGAATCATTCCACAGAGAGATAATCCTATTAACTGCACAAATTATTAAACAATATTTACTCTTGCAAACAAGTAAAATTTTGTAGATGATCATTCAGAGAGTTGCAGCTGTACCTTGACAAGGAACTGCCAGAAATTCAAGCCATAATCAGAAAGGGATGTGGAATAAGGGAAATTATTCCTGGTGTAAGATGGATTTTAACTGCAAGGGTAGAATACTGGAAGATGGCTACCTATCTTTTACTGACTAGACAGAGACTCTTGACTATGTGAATCTTTAAAAAGTATTAAAAGCACTATAAACAAAGAAAATTCTAGAATACTGTACTATCCTCATGTGGAATCTGAATGCATGCAAAGAGCTGTTCAGACATAACAAGGGGCTACTGGGTGGTTTAATGTCAGGAATGGTGTATGCCAAAGTTGGATTCTTTCATTAAGTTTAGTTTATCTACAAGCTGAAAAAGTATGATAGGAAGATATACTAAATGATAAAAAATCTATACATAAACATATACATAGCAATATTTTAGAAAATGAAAGTACATTTTCATTGAGGAAAAATCCCATTTAACATTTTAAAATTCAAACTCTCTTATCTTTAGATTAAAAGAAGTTTTCATATAGCCTTGTAAAATGCTATGTCATTTTATTTTTTAACCAACCACCGAGAGAAGAGAGTAGTGTTTAATTCCATGAGACTTGTTTTCTTTTACGAAAGTTTTGATTTTTACACATCTTATTTCAGCACATCATAGGCCTTCAATCTGACTGCATAGATTCAAAAATAGCTGGAAAATTAATTGTTTAGTCTATCTGGTATCTCTTCCTGTTTCCCTCATCACCACTTGACATATTGTGGTGGTGTGTTTGTTGCTCGGATACTGAAAACTAGCCAGGGCAGCCTGTGACTATTTTCCAGATTCTTGGAATGAATGAGTGAGTCCTTCCAGTGTTTCAGGACTTGCTGAGACATTCCAGCTGATATCCCATCAACTCCTAGAGTCTTGTATTTTGCAAATTATTTGAATGCAGCTTGAACGTCTTGCTTCGGCATCGTTGGTTCTTGCTCATATGTGACCTCCTGATGTGGTAAAATGCCCACTAGTTCTTTTTTGGTACAGTGACCCTTTGCACTCTTTACATCTTTACATTCTTCTTTTGGTGCTTCATGCATCATGCAGTGTTTTGCCCAATGGAACATTTGAAAGGGCAGCTCAAGACGAGGAAGGAAATAGGATAATGAAATGCACAGTCCTAGAATGAGAAAATCAGAAGGGAAGAGCATGCTCAGCGCCTCTCAATCTGAATGAACTCAAGGAAGAAACCCCAGCCTCAAATTGTGTTTGTGGAAGATTCTATGGGCAGATATTTTATTAGCATGACTGAAAGTGTATTGTTAGTCTCTTAAATAAAATTGCAAAACTTTTGGAATATCAAGGCACTTTAACACTCAATAATGGCTCCTTCTACAAGGGCCCGTGGCACAAATGAGATGTAAAAAAAAAATCAGAAAAATCCCACTTTATAATAACAAGGGGTACCAGGTTGTCTGGAAGTAAAATAACAACAAAAAATTAAAAGCATAAATACTATAAAAGTTATTAGTAGTTTTAATATTGACATTTATGAACTGCGTTTGTAATTTAACAAATATTTTAATAATTGTACAAGAGTCATTTAAAATATTCAGGGAATAAATAGCAAGCTATATATCCTTTTTTGTTTGTTTGTTTGTTTTTAGGGCATCACTGCTCTCCGGTGGTGGGAGTAGGAGGCCCAGCCCCACTGCTGGAATTGAACCTCCGTCCCAGTGGGCCGCAGTCCCGCGCACAACCACTACACCACCGGGGCTCAGCCCCTAATATCCTTTTGTTAAAAAAATAAAAAATGCCTTTGATTCTGAATATATCTATGTTATAAAAGTACATAACATTTTTATTGTTACTGCTTGAACAGCATCAAAACCAGTAATTCCTAATTTGCGATCTCCATATATGATACATCTTTAATATTATTATATATGAATTGATATGGATTGAATACCACCCCCCCAACCAAATAAGATAAAATGCTAACCCTTGTCCTTGTTTGGAAATTGGTTATATCTTTGGAAATATATAGAGATGATGGTCCTGCTGGTGTTGGTGACTGTTGGTCACCACATGAGCACTTTGAACCAATCAGCTCCATACGTGGGGGACAGGTGAGGCTTTCTGCTCTCCTAATTTTGCAGCCTCAGAAGCCTATAGGAATAGTCCTACTCTGTCCTGCGGAGTCACTCTGAGTTAGACTTGATCCTACAGCAATGATTTGGGTTTTTTTCCCTCAAAAGAATGAAGATGGTCAGGTTAGCACAAGTCAGGATCAATGAATGGCAAGTCTCTCCCTCCTTCTCAATCTCTCAGTCACAGGGTTCCTTGGCTTCCCCCAAAAGGGCCAGGAAGCTGCTCTTTGTTTTGCCTCCCTGTCTCATGATCTGTCACAGTCTGACTCCCACGCTCTGTCTACTGTCCTCTGGGTGCTACAGTCTCCCCCCTCTGTGAGTGTTGTTTTTGATTTTCTTTTTAAAAGCAGGGTAGGGTGGGTACTAATATCATCTGAGTAACTACTTACAAAAGGGAAAAGCAAACACAGACAAAGAGACAGAGACACACCAGGGGAAGCCAGATTTCAACGGACGGTGCCTTAATTAGTCAGAGAATGCTAAGCAGTGCCCAGGTCACCAGAAGCTGGGGAAGCCAAGGAAGGGACTTCGTGTAGAACAGTTGCAGAGAACATACTGCTGCCAATGTCTTGAATGTGGGACACTGGGTCACAGGAATAGAGCAGTGTTTACACATTGATGTAAACTAAGATATATTTACATCAGAAAAAAAGTACCACTTCATTTATTCATAGGGAAAATATATAAATAGTTGAATAAATGGTGCATTCCCATTACTCTGGGCTTTGTTCTGACTTTCGTGACCCCATAGAACAAAGTTGAACTGCCCACTTGGTTTGCAAGATGGTAAACATTTGTGGAAGCAGGTGGCCTGTCCTCTAACTGCCTAAAAGCTGCTGAATTTGAATTACCAACGTTTGCTTAGCAGATCAATGCTGAACACGTTATATCCCCAGGAGTCCTGAAGTTTCGCATTAGAATCCTGTTATAACTTTTGGTGCGAAAAGAATCATTGGAAAGAAATATATGTCAACTCATAAAAGGGAGTATGAGAGTTATATCAGCAAACAAAGGTTCCTTCCTCCTTGAAGAAAGCCTCTGCAAGCCTTTGTTTTCCTTGTCTGGCCAAAGAGGAGAGGCTGGGAGAGGCTTTGTCTTCGATCCCCCACTGCTAGTTCACTTTTGTCACTGTGCGGGTCAGTTTTATCACGCACTCTTTACAGCTGTCAAGGGCCACCATAACATGACCTTCCTCAGACCTCGTTATTTTCCCTACCTCAAATTTCAAGTGAATTTACCCAGATCATGAGCCTAAAGAGATAAACAGTAAATATACTTAGGATAGGAAGCACACAATAGGTAATATGTTTCAAGGCTATAATTTCCTTAAATCAAGTGCCCTGTTCATAAGATTTTCAGTTCTTCAGTAGTGAAACAAGTGAAACTTTTAACATTAATGTAATTTATTACATAAACCTTTTTCTGATCTTATAGTGAAAATGCTATTATATTGTCAAAAGATATCCATTTTAACAACATTTATAAATTTCACATGTTCTTAGAACTGTTTTATATGAATCTAAAATGACTCTTTCATTTATTGAGTTCATGTTTTCTAGTGAAATAGTAATATTTAACAGCCAAACTATTAAATAGTCCTGAATATAAAGGACATAAATAGATGATAGATAAATGTAAATTCCAAATGCAATGCAATTATGTTTCCTTGCTGAATTAATATAACTATTAGAGTAACTATCATTGTGACTATTAATATAACTATTGATATTAATATATTTATTAATATGCTTAGTAAATAAGTCATTATACTCAGTCAAAATAAAAACAAAGACAGTAATGTTGTGGTTTATATTCCTCTGGAGCTCTAAAATATGTAGGTTGCTATTCTACTTAAACATTTAGTAAACATTGAGCTCTAATTTTCTCACACACCCACACTCACAAACAACTTTTCCTTTTCATTATTCACCACTAACTGGCTTCTAGGAAGTTAAACATCATAATTATATAAAAAAAGAAAAAACAGTTAACTATTATAGTATGTAATATTTCCCTAATCAAATATTAAGCATGTTCATTAACTATTAAAACTCTATTGAAGGGAAACAAGTAAGAGAAAATGAAATATATGAAAAAATTATAGAAATAATTAACATAGGCAAAGTGAAAAATATTGCAAGAAAATTATAGATCCTTTTATTCCAAAAAAGTCAAAATATGAATTTATTGCCCTGCCACATATACTCGATCTACATCGGCCACTCTCAACCTGTAGTAAAATCACAGTTATGAAGTAGCAATGAAAATAATTTTATGGTTGGAGATCACCACAACATGAGGAAGTATATTAAAGGGTTCAGGCACTAGGAAGGTGGAGAACCACTGAACTAGATCCATACACTGATCAAGGCAGTGTTTCTACTTAAGGCTCCCATTGAATTCTGCATTCTTCAATTTATGTGATGCCAACATGCAGTTTTGGCATTGTTGAGGGACTCAAATCATGTTCCTTTTAAATATTCTTTGAGTTTTGTGAACAAATAGAAAGCTAAAGAAGTCAGATGAGGGTTGTAAGGCTTTCTAAGAAGGACCACTTGATATCATTCTTTAAGGATATGGTACACGGTACACGGTCAGATACACTTATTTTTTGATTTTTTAACAAAGATTTCCTCTTATTTTTGAGCATAAGATATTTTTCATTTCTTTAAAAGTTCTTTCTAATAATCCCCAGGATTATTAAAAAATCAAGATTATCCCTTGGAATCAAATAAGCACTTAATATGACATTATATGCTGACTTCTTTGCATTGAATTAACTGGTCTAGCAATTGGTCTTGAAACCCATTGTTTTGGATGATAGTGATGATGATGCTGATGACTTGAAGGCACCCTAAGGAGACAAAAACAAGTGTATCACTGAGAGAAATTTCCAGCTATCATATGGCAACAGAGATTTGTTTAAACAAATTTTATATGGAAAAAACCCATGTATATATGAACTGGAACTCTAGTAGAATAGAGATAGGTAAATATAGATAAGGTGATAGAAAGATGATAGATAGATAGATAGACATACTCGTAAACCTAGACCTAGGCTTAGACCTCGATTTAGATACACATACAGACATAGACAATGGAGCTAGAGAGATTTGATGTAAACATCTGTGATAGAGATATGGAGTGACCTAGCTCGTAGCCATTGAGTCAGTGCTGAATCACAGTGACTCTCTCTGGGTTTTCAAGACTACAATTGTCTAGAGTACAGGAAGCCCTGTCTTCCGCCTACAAAAGTGTGGCTGATTATACATATAGATATATTGATGGTGATGGAGGTAAAGATCTATGATACACATATGGACGATATATAAAAACCCACAGGACTTGCTCATAATATTTCAGGAAAATTTCCACTTTATCACATTACCTTAATATACCCTTACATTCATGAGGCAGATGCTTATACTGCAGCAAACAAAAGATGACTACAAGAGGAGATTTCTCATATTGATAGAAATGATTAATCATAGCACGCATGGTTTTACTCAAATTATTTTGAACTGTGAGTTTAGGAACATGGGAAAGTGTCATGGACATAATGCAACATATCGAGATCAATATATTTGATATTAGTGAGCTAAAATCACTAGCTTTTGCCATTTTGGAACTGAAAATGATATCCCTTACTATGTGGGAATGGCAAACTTAGGAGTAGAGTTTCACATTTATCACCAAAAAGCATATTTTGAGATGTATCTTGAAGTACCATGCTATCTGTGTTAGAATAATGTCTATGTCTATACAAGGATATCCAGTGAATCCAGCTATTATTTAAACTTAGGCACCAACCACTAAAGCTACTAAAAAGGACGTTGAAAAGATCTATTAAGTTCTGTAACTTAAGATCAGCCAAACATGCAATCAGAGGAATTAAATCAGTAAAACCTGCAATCTAATTAAAATCAGTAAAGAATGTAATCACATGAATTAGTAATTAAAATGTGGACACTTGAAATTAAGAAGAGGAAACAAAAGTTAGAAAATCTGGCCTTGGTGGTAGAAAGGAAGCTTAAAAAGGCTTGATAGAATTTCTCAAGACCAGTGTTTCTTAATTGTAAAAAACTTTGCAGCAACTGTGGGAGTTGGCTAATCTCCTGTCAATTGGAGGGAAGTGGTGAAGTCTAGCTTGTCAGTCAGATTAGATCAGAGACTGATTGATCCCTCCTTGTGGGCTTGGTCTTGTCATGAGGATTCTGGAAACTTCTTTCTTCCTGGATGTGAGACACACCCTCATTCAACTTTACATTTCTTTTTGATGAGTCACATGAAGCTTGATAACAACCAGAGCCCTGGAGCTGGAGGAGCCACATGGATTGCTGCACCTGTGCCAAGTTGTTTCCAAAAAACTTTCCACACACTGGCTTGTGATCCTCCTGTTTTTGCCATCATTGCATGTTCTGCGTGAGTCTGTAGAGGGATATATCGTTAATATTGGATCTATGGGCTAATATCAGACTTATGAACTTGATCAGAACTGGTCTGGGATTATTTTTAGTATACAACTACTCTTGCATATCAAACTTACACACACATGAATGTCTCTGGAGCTGTTTCTCTATGCAGCTCAGACTAACACCACAACACATACAGCAAATATATGTTTGTTTGGGGTTCTCGAAATGGAAATTAAAATGACTACACATATGGAAAGGTACAATAGAGAAGCCAAGTGTTGACTATGGAATCAGTCAATAGTCGCTAATATGAAGGTTCAGGAGGAAATGAACAAAACTAAAAGCAAGTTCACAATGTGGTGCGCAGTATTTTCCAAGTGAATTATACACTTCAAGAATGTACCATAAACAGATTTGATGCATTAAGCACTAAGACGGAACATCTGAGGATCTTTGGGGGTGACAACAAGAATATCATAGATGAAGAAAGCAAAAATGATTAAAAATATAGGAAAGAAAGAAGATATCAATGTGTCGGTCGAGTGGCTCTGAAATATTTTCTTGATCATAATGAAGCTAAAACAAATGAAAAAAATGATGAAATCGAGCTGAGCCCTGGTGGCGTAAGAGGTTGAGTGCAGGACTGCGGCCCGAGGGCTTGGCGGTTCAAATCCAGTGGCGGCTCTCAGGAGCAGCGCTGGGTAGCTCCCATGACCACCAGAGGGCAGTGATACCCCCCTCCCCCAAAATGATGAAATCACAGAGATGAACAGAAAACTCCAAAAGGAAGCTCATGAAGACATAATGAAATATGGAAATCGCTAGATTTAGAAAACTAAAAAGGAAGTACACACTCAGAACATCTTAACCTGAAATATCTTGAGAAAAAAGTCAAGCGTCAAGTTGAAATATTGAAATAATGGGAAAAACATTGAAATATTGACAAAGTTTGAATGACACAGGAAACATCAAAAGATTATAGAAGTGATAAATGCTGTAACTGTACCAAACAGAATGAGTTAATGTTCAGACATTTAATAAACTAGCATATGATCCAAAATCTATAGTACTGAAGGTTTTAGCAAAGAAGGCTGTAGGACTGATGAAAACAAATTAAGATATTTAAAGACCAGCTAATGAAGCACTGAAAGCTCTCACCAATGCCAAGAAATGCAGGTAACAGCTACTTGTCCAAAAAAAAAAAAAAACTATGAGAGGTATATATCTGTCTCTTTCCAACAAAATCTGAAAGTTATGGAACAATATCAGCATTATATGGGAGTAAAATTTTGCTGAGCATCATTCAACAATGACTATAAAAGTACAATAGCTTTCAGAAATGTATGATGTGGAAAAAGGAATATCACTGTTGATATCAGGTGGATATTGAAGGAAAGCAGAGAATATCAGAAATGTGTTTACTTGTGTATTGTTTACTATGAAAAGGCATTCATTTGTGTGAATAATAGCAAACAAGAGATTACACTGAAGAGTGGGGATGCCTAAATGATTCACTGTGCTCCTGTGAAACATATAAATGGAACAGGAGTGAATAAATAGATCTGAATAGAGTGAATACTATATAATTTGAAAGTATGGTTGGGGTGGGACCCTTTCATCAAATTTAGTTTAAATGATGAGCAAATGTCTGAGAATCTCATCTGGATGAGAAGACCATAGCATCATGTCTAGAGGAAGATTATTCATCATCTCCAGCATCCAGATGGCACATCCTTTCTTGTTGAAAGTGAGAATGAAACGAAGTCTTTCTAATGAATAAAATAAATTTTAGCATTCAATGTAGATTACAAGTTAATGTTAAGAAAAAAATGTCCTCACAACTGTAACAATAGATAACATTATGAGAAAAGATCGATGTTGACACAGATTTATCTTGATAGACTACACAATCAATTCTCATGAAAGCAGCAGTCAAAAGCTCAAAGGACACATTGCTTTTGGTAAGTTTGCTGCACTTGACCTCTCTAAAATATAGAATTGCAATGATGTTACTTTTTGTTTGTTTGTTTGTTTGGGTGGGTGGGGCATCACTGCCTTCTGGCGGTGGGAGTAGGAGGCCCAGCATTGCTGCTGGATTTGGCAATGATGTTACTTTGAGGAGGAAAGTATGCCTGACACAATCCATGATCTTTCAGACACCTAATATGTATGTGAAAATTAGACATTGATTGAAGACGATTTAATGCATTTGAAATATGGTTCTGGTGAAAAGTACTGAAAGTATCATGCATTGATAAAAGAACAAACAAGACCATGTTGGAAGAAGTATATCCAGAAAGATTCTTAGAATTGAGGATGATGCTATTTTATCTCATGTGATTTGGACATTTTGTCAAGAGGGAGCAGTCTTTGAAAAGGCTATCAGGTTTGGTAAAGAGGAAGGGCAGTGACAAAGAGGAAGGCATTTACCAAGATGGACTGACACACGACAGGCAACAAGGAGCTCAGCATACGTCTAATTATGTGGATGCCACATGAACAGAGAGCATTGTTTTCTGAGGGACAAATGGACACAATGAGTTGGAATCAATCAATAGCACCTAACGCCACCAGGATTAAGCATACATTTAATTAGTCCTCATGTTATAGCTCTTTGAAAAATCAAAACTAAATATTATCAATTATGCTTTTTATCATGAAACTAATATGTCTTCCTTACATTTTCAGCTAAATTCCTACTAGTTATTTCAACTAACCATTGCATAAGTTTACTAGTTTTTATTTCTCGTAATTATATCATTTCAATATTTTTCTCTTTTTAGTTCTTTCTCTGCTATTAATATCCAAACTTTGCTTCCTTCCCATGGTTTGTTGAATTTTCAGAACAAGTGGCATTTTCTCTTCATTGAATTTATACTAATGACTCTTATAGTGTTTTACATTTGAATTGCAGAATTCTTATAAATTTTAACAATATTCTCATTACATTAGATGAGAGGTGTTATAATGTCATATCTGAACTGATATCACATAAATTATTTTTGTAATAAATAGTTTGAATATTTAATATACTTTTTTGACTAGTTACTTTCAGCATCTTACATTAGTAATTCTCTTTATATTAATAAATCTGGGATACAATAAAAATCAAAAGTTTCAAGTTTAAACTCCATAAATCTGTGAACCCAGAACAAAGAGAAGTTGTGTTACAGCTCAGAAAACTTCTTGCTCTTTACAAACTAAAGTAACAAAGGGGAAAGGCATTGTTCACTCCTTGTTGAATGCATCTGATTTCATTACAGCTGGGTAACACCTTTGGCGCTTAGATTTATGGAGTTCATGCCATTTTCATGTGGAGGGGCTAGGTCCATCTAGCTTAAATCAATTCAGTCAGTCACCTTTGCTGATTGACTCATTATAAATATCACCAAAAGCCAAAGGTACATGACAGAGGAAAATGGAAAACATTTATAAAAGCAAAAGTAGAATGAAGAAACTCATGCAAAAAATAGAACCGTGACCTATTTTAAAATGTTTATAAATGTATCTAAAATGTCATCAGAAACTATTTAAATGTTTTGCATTCCAGATTCTCATTAATGGGTAAGTGTCTTTGGATAATGATAAAATTATTTTCAGAAGTGTAACTCCTGTCTTTCTGCGCCTCAGTACATCATAAGTAAATAGTCCTGAGATGTAGCAAAGAATATATAAAAAAGTAAAAATGATAAATATTTGTCACTCATCCATTGGATGAATTTTCTACATCCCAACTTAAGGCCTAATAGTGAGATCATTTGCAGAGGTCTTGATTAGGTATGCCTTGAACAATTAACCAAAGAGTCAGTGGTTCACACCCACTACCTGTGCTCAGAGATAAAGGGGAAGCTACCTGTTCCCATAAAGATTTTAAGTGTGTGTGCTTCTCTGTATGTCAGCAATCTGGTAAATATGCAGAACACAATATCAAAATGAAAAAAATAAACTAAGCTAATAAGCCCTGTATTCTGAGTCTGGTTCTATTTGAAACTTGCATAAACTACTAAAATTACTTCTTCACTGTAAATGTTTGTTGTTCTTAGTTATTTCATTTCCATAGAGTTTACTCCATCTCAGGTGACCTTGTGTATGACAGCCAAATATTAATATCTTGCAGGAGTTGCCATATTTTGTGGTAGATCCAGGTACAGTCTCCTCTGGAGGACAAACATGTAAATAAGTAAATTGTAATCTAGAGTATAAGGATTGAAGCATATACATAACACTGACCACTCAAGTTTAGTGGTTCAACATGATTAATTCTGCCTCAGGCTGTGCACCATATTCATAGTTCCATGATGTGTGCTGCCCTGCATACCTCTTATATTTTTGGCACTAGTCAAACAATCTTGCTTGGAGTCTAAACCATCTCCTCAGAATCATATTAATTCCTGCTGGGTGTCCACTCACTAGAAAAATAAAAGCCTCAATGTCAGATTTAATTCTGACTCCTTTTCACTAAATAGGACAGAATAGAATTGCCTCTGCAGATCACAGAGAGTGTCAATCTTTATGGGACCAGACAGACTCATCTTTCTGCCATAGAGTGATTGGGGGTTCAGAATGTTCCCTTTGTCATCTATGAGAATTCTCTGATAATTATTTTTAACTCAAAATTCATTATCCTTGTAAAACATGCTAATATATATAAGTATAACTGAGTGTCTCACTCTTCATAAAATTTATTGTGATAGCTATGTCCATCTTAACATCTGTGACATTGTATTATGATTTATCTTTATTCTTTATATGTTTTACTTAATATGTGAATTGATTCTTATTTCCTTACTTCTAAGACTAGGATATAGCCAAAAATAAGTACTTCAGATATTTTGAATTAATGAGTGCATTAATGAGTGAATGAGTGATACGCATGGCTGCCTTCACTAAAGAAGCAAAATCAATGACACTTGTATGCATATGTATGTATACGGTAGGTCAAGTTGACTGAAGAATCAAATCCAAAGACAGTCATATATGTTTGAGAAACAGCTGTATATCAAGGAGTAATTATATACCAAGCAAACAACCCAACACAGTCTAGATCGTCCAGAAGTCCTATAGTAGTCCATAATTCCCTCGTCAAACCCATGCAACTACATGCAATGATTCAGAATCCAGGAATATCACAGCTCAGTGGGTGCATATGTGGCCAATAGAAATGGGCACAACATGGAACAGGCAAAGGGCAACATAGGTCTTTCACAGCAATGTGAAAACACAGAGGGTCTTGGGGAGATTCACTGGACCCTAGAATGCCATACTCACAGGTGGCATCATTAGGTTGTGACCTCATCGACAAGCTAGATTCCACCGCTACACTTAAAAATATCAAGTTGATATGAAATTATCACAATTTAGAAACTATCACAATTTAGAAAGAGATAAAAATGACAAAATCACTCGCACAGTTATAGAAGTGGTTAAATCCAGTTCCATATAAATGCATGGGTCAAATGTAATCTAAAGTCTTCCTGATTTGTGTAACTGCAGAAGTAGATGAAAAGGAAGCAGGAATATGAAGCTCCAGATCACAAGATAATTGATTCATTGCTCAATGACTCAAAGATCTGTAATGCACTGATGACTTTAAAATCAGTAGATGAAATAACAAGAGGTCAATGACTCAGATATAGGATCCACACTCAGCAGAAGTGACCTATGATTTGCAAACTGTCAATCCCTACTGAAAGAAAGTCAATCACTCTGGAATGAAACTATGGCTATTGTATTAAGAATGACTCCGGAAAGAATGTGGATGGGCAGTAGGGATGATGGTGGTAGTTTCGGGCACCAATATGCAGTTCCCACTCACAGAGATTCTGTGCACAATGGAACAAAACACTGGCCAATCCTGAGCTATCCTCATTATTATTCTTACACCGGGTCAGTGTTGCAGCAACTGTTAATCCATCTTATCCAGGAATTTCAATGTTTTGCAACCCTTACACTTTGCCAAGCTTCAAGTCCACTTTCCCCTGCATTAGATGGAGATGCATAGTTTTCTTTTTGCAATACTTGAGGGCTCCACAGAAGATTCCATCATTTAGTTGACCACACCATGCTATTTCATCTCGTAGAGGAATCATGGTCCATTGAACTGAACATAAACCCTCTCACAAATTATATCTAACCCATTATCATGATAAAATGGAGTGATACTTAAGAGGTGGCAATTAAATGAGTAGTTATGTGATCTGAAATATCAGAGGAAATATTTGGACTTAGAAGAAGCCCATAAAGTGTTGAGGGCCCAGAAAAGCTTACAAGAGATAAAAGGTAAAATCCTGGTAACTTTAGCAGAATGTATACGAAAAAAGTGACCAATGTGGTAATAATATATCTATTTCTCTATTATCTATCATCATCTATCTTACTATATAAATATAGATATAAGTGACATACATATACATGTAATTGTCATTTTAAATAGAATTATAAATGTATATATATATTAAGAAATATATGCAAAATTTATACCATATAATCTTGGTGTAGTGGGAGAGGACATTGTACAAAATAGAAAATGCATTCATTGAAAGAGCAATATCTTTTTGTCTGGATAATCGAGGTATTGGAAAACAGATCCTTATGTAGAGAAAAGTTCTTCATTATGCAACTGGAATTTCTGCTTGCATTGCATCAAAAGTAACATTAAATTGAATGAAAGGAAAATGAATATCCAGGTATTTCCTCGTATGTAAAATCTTAGGGCAGTCTGGTAGTGTAAACAGTTGTGCATTGAATAGCAAGATTTGTCATTCAAAACTACCTGCCTCTCTGCTGGAGACAAAAGGGGCTTTCTGCTGACATAAGGATTTCAGTCTGAAATCCACAGTGGTAGACCTGCTTTACCTTATGTGGTTACTAAGAGCCAAAGTAGATTCAAAGGCAATGAGTATGCAAAATCAGACCTTGTAGTGAGACAAGCTGCAGGGTTGGTGCTGATAGCTGTCCTGGGTTTGTTCTGTCTCAGGATGTTTTTTTAATATGACAGAGTAAAACTCCAAGCTCTGCACCAGATTCATGATCATAGGTATTTTGAATTTGCTTTTGTCATTATTGTGTTATCTAACTCATTGAAAATATCCCTCATATTTTATTAGACTTCTGTTTCATTAAACTTGAAATCCTTTGTTAAACAGGACTGGTCTTTGGTGGTAAAGTCCCAAAGTATGTGGGTAAAAGTATTTAAAAATAAAAACAGGTATGTTTCCTACAGACAAGCATATTTTCACAATTTTGATGTGTTTTATATATATATATATATATATATATATATAATCATTTTCAATTTACCTCATGGTAAATATCCCTGGATATAAATCATAACAACAATAAAGCTTTTTCATAATCTCATTTTCAATAATATAAGGTTGTTCGGAGCCCCCAATTGATTAAAAAAATAAGAGAATGCAGGCATAAAAGGAATAGGTCAACTCAAAGTCTCAAACTTTTCAGTGTTGTTATACTTTATCTTGAAGGATCAGTTGGTGAGAAATGATGTTCTTATTCTTGTGACTTGAAAGACTGCTTTATAGACTAGCCTTAGATAAAAAAAAACAAAGGTTCAGAAAAACTTAGATTATCAATAAGTGAATATATATATTCTAATTTTCTAGAAAGATTCCAACTTTACACTTTTAGCCATACCTGAAATATGAAGATTAGAACCATAGACTCTCAAAAATGATTAAATGTTGAGGATACGTTTTGTGATCAATTTAATTTTGGGTGCTCATATTTAACAATCTCAGGCTAGGTTCTCTAGAGAAGCAAAACAGGTGAAGTTTATATAGGTGTGCTATTAATTCCGCAGAGTGGGTTCAGTCCAGAACACAGCAAAAGAGGGAAACATTCATTCATCCTGCATCACTTGTCTGTCAGTTTGTTGGGCTGTGGTGTCTTTCTGCACTGTGATGCTGGGAGTCATGTCACTGATATTCCAAAAGCTAGCAAGATCATCCACAGTGATCAAGTTTAGGTGAAGTTCCCAGACTAGGAACAAGCTATAAAGACTTGGCTGTCATGTTATGAAAACCTTACGCATAGACTAAAACCATTACGGACATTGAATGAATCGCAGCATGTGGGAGATAGTGGTTGAGGATGACCCCTAATGTGAGACTGTACAAGAAATGCCCTTGAGAAGCGGCAGATTACTCATTATAGCATGAACCGCAGAGGCACGGATAGAGTTAGGCCTGTGGCTATGAGATCCCTGCAGACGGCTGATGCAGTGCAACATAAAGTAAGAAGAAATAGTTGCAAAAATCTGCTCAACATGGGAACGTGGGAATGGACAAAGTATGAATCTAGGAAAAATGAAAGTCCTCAAAATGAAAAGGAATGCCTAAAGGCCTTTAGCTTAAGCATTATTGAAATGGAATGAATTGGCACTGCCCTTTGTGAAACCACAACATTGTATAGTTTGCTCTATCAGGAATGATGCAATCAAGGGAAAAGGCCTTTCATTTATAGTCAAAAAGAAAATTTCAAGAATTACTTTTAAAAAAGATTCTGTAATATCTCTCAGCATTCAAAAACACAATCCTATATAACTTTTATTTAAATATGTAAACCAATGAGTAAACATAGTGATGAAGGGTTCTATCAGAACCTTCAGTCTGACATTGATCAAAAATGTGTGCAAATGTGCTTGATACAAATGATGTACTGAATGTTGTAGTAGCTGTAAGAGCCCACAATAAATTTTTTTAAAAAAGTAAGACAAAATTTTTTTTTTAAAATGCAATTAAGGTGCATTAATAAGTAAAGGCTGATGAAATGTAAATTTTGAAAACAAATGAGGAAGGAACAATGGCTGGAAAACAATGTCTTGGTGATAGAAATGAAGCTAACTATCACATAATAGAATTTTGAAAGTGAAACAACTTGTTCACAGAAAATATGCCATATTTTCATCTACACACAGTAACTAGATACATATGCAGAATATGAAGAAATTTTATTGACCATCTCTGTGAAACGAAACAATGGAAAAACTCAATACTAGTAGTTACAAGACGGCCAGAGACTAACAAGTGAAAGATCGTCAATTGCTCATAATTTTAGCTTAATTTAAAAAAAAATTAGCTTAATTTAAAGATGAAGGATTTACTTGCTTATTGTAAGAAATTTAGAAGCCAGAGAGTTAACCAATTCACTGGAAGAGGTTATTTGTGCCTATTTCAAAGAAAAGTTTCAAAGAAACTTTTCAAAGAAAAGTTTCATTGCTATCATATTCAAGTAAAATTGAACTGATTATCATTGAAGAGTGTTTACCATAGTACATTGAGACGAGTTTCCAGAGGTTCAAATGGGATTCAGAGGAGTATGTGAATCAAGGGCTATCAATTTTGATGTCATATCAATCTTGACTCAAAGCAGAAAATTCCAGAAACATATTTACTACTGTTTTATTAATTATACCAAGGTATTTGACTCTACAGATGACAACAAATTATAGATAGCCTTGAGAAGAATAAGAATTCCAAAACATTTCATTGTACTCATATGGAAAACTGTACTTGGTTTAAGAAGCAGTTGTGTGTACAGAAAAAGGAAATTTTACATGAGTAAATGTCGGAAAAGTTGTGTGACAAGTTTGAATCATCTCATTGAGCAAATTCAAACTGTATGCTGAACAAATCATCAGAGAATTTGAATGATATGAAAAATAATGCAGCCTCAGGATCGGATAAAGGCTTATTAGCCATGTGAAATATGGCACAACTGGATGAAATGAGCAAGACTTAAAGTACTTGCTGATGAAGATAAAGCATTTCAGCCTTCAGAATGGATACAATTAATATGAAGAAGACAAAAATCCTCACAACTGGACCAACCTCACAACAAATGGAGACAATATGAAAATTGTCAGGGATTTTTTCTTGATTGGATCCACACCCAAAGATTATGGAAGCAGCTGTCAAAAAATCAAAAGAAGAGTTACCTTGGTTATATCTCTGACACAAAACCGCTTTATATAGGTCAAAAGAAGAAGCTATTTTGTAGCTAATATGAGTATATAAGTGAGTAAAACAAAAATATTTTATGTAAATGTGCAAATAAGAATCAATAATTACAGTGCACATTGGGAAACTCATCCCATAGTCATAGCTGGTACTTACACATGGTGTCTTTTAAGACCTATTTGGTATTTCCTTTTACATCAGCAAACAAGCACATCAGTTGATCTTTGGTTCTTTGTCTGGTGGGAAGTGGGAAAACAGTTTGTTTCACAAAAATTAAAATGTTGACTAGGTGGAGATTAATGACATCTTAAAAGTAAAACTTTAAAAGATGTTTTACCATTCTTAATACATTTGGTACCATTTTATCCTTAGTACATGCCCTGCAAAAAGCATCAAGTTTCCCTAACAAACCATTAAAGATATTACTGATATGGGGCTGAGCCCCGGTTGTATAGTGATTGTGTATGGGACTGCGGCCCACTGGGTTGGCAGTTCAAATACAGGAGAAGCTCTCCAGGAGCAAGGCTGGGCTTCCTACTCCCACCAGAGGGCGGTGATACCCCCCCCCAAAAAAAAGATATTACTGATATGATTGTGCTTCTATTTCTCCATTCTAAAATTTAGACATTTATCTGGCTGGTCTTCCAAGTCTACAAGACTGTAGCTGATGAAATCAGATAAAATAATACGTCAGAACTCAAGTTCCAAAAACCTGAGCAAAGTTAGACAGGGGCAAGGCACACACTAGTTCCAGAGATAGAAACACAATTATCTAAAAGTCAAAGTATGAAGTCCATGGTCAGTATTTATTGCAGAAATGTTGCGTTTAGGGAGGCAAATTTACATCCAAAATAAATGCCTTTTCCAGTAAGAACAAAGTAGTGTTTTTTACTAAAATGGACATGGTCCTATGCAAACAATCTAAGACAAGATAATAGATTGCTCTCGCCAGCAAATCATCCAACATCATGGTTACGGTGTTGGTTCCTTTTGCTGGCAATGATCAAGCCTCCTTTGATGAGCAGAGAAGTCAGCACTGCTCTGTTCATGCCTAACATCCATAACTATTATAATGGATATTTTTTCATGAGCTCATTGGGCAATGGCATGAGGAGCTGAGGAAAGAGTAAAACTGGTTTCTAAGGAGTTTTTATCATATTCACATGATTTGAAAAATCCTTTTTTGCTAATTAATCATTTTTAAGGTTTCGCATGAAACACAAATATCTTCCTGTTTTGGCCAATGCTGAGGACTATGCATATATATCTTTCCCACACATCCTCATCATCAATTTTCTAGACATGGTTCTTCCAGACACTTGGTCAGCCAGTGAATAAGCATATAGTTTCACATCTGACTATTTCTTCTCCAAGAAAAATGAATAGCTCTGGATACTACCAGAAATTCTGCCCATTCACAGGATTTTTTTTTCACCACTTTTCTTCAAGGAGATCCCAGCAAGGACTAGTAGGGCTATTGCTTTACACTTTCCATTGGTACCAGACTTTCACACAGAACCATCTGGAAACCGAGAACAATTTTTGTATTCCTCTGTCAGTTCGCCATAAGACACTACACTTAAGGTTATAGGTGTCTCTTGGAAGGTGGAGGAAAATGCAAGAAGAGTAGAGCTTATGGGCCAGGTTATGCAGATTTCTAATAAATATCACTTCAAATGAATGACGGACAATTGCTGTACACATACATCTTCATTATTGTGGATCAGACTCTTCTTGATGGGCAACCAGACTGTAGGATAAAGTCTGGAAAGAAATCAAGAAGATGGGGACATTGCCTCTAAATTCCACTTAATCACTTCAGCCAACAGCACCATCAGAAGAGATTACCCGTTCTTTGCTTGGCAATTCAATACAAGTATAAACATTGTGCCTTCTATAAATTTGAAGTTATTAACTCAATTTTGCATGCTGATATGGCACTTGTGACAATCTATGAAGCATCAGATCTTTGTGATCTCAGGAAATGCATTCACCACACAGCTGTGCTTCTTGAACTATAAATTGTTTTAAGTTGCAATGAGTCCCCAAAAGTGAAATAAAAATTATTGGAGGAAAGCTTATTGACATGTGACACACCAGTAAAACAGCCTTGCTTTCTGAAACTGAAGAGAATTTGAAGCACTTTCTGATGGAAATCAACAATTATAGCCTTCAGTATAAATTGCAACTCAAATTAAAGAAAATCTTCACAGCTAGACCAATAGTCAACATCATAGTAAGCAGAGGAAAGATTGGAATTGTCAAGGATTTTGTCTTGCTTAGATTCAGAATCGATTTCCTTAGAAACAACAGTTAATGGATGAAAATGATGCATTCTATGAGGTAAATATGTTATACCCGCCCTCCGAGGAATAGAGAAATCAAGGATGCTAGTTTGAGAAATAAGATGTGTCTGAACCAGGTAATGATGCTTTCAGTTGCTTCATATTCATGTAAAAGTTGAATTGCTTCATATTCATGTAAAAATTGAATATTGAATAAGGAAGACCTAAGAAGAATTGATACATCTAAACTATGGTGCTAGCAAAGAATATTGTAAATACCATCGATGTCAAAAGAACAAACAATTCTGTCTTGGAAGAAGTACAAATGCAATGCTCTTCAAAGGCAAAGATACTGAAACTTTGTCCACATACTTTGGATATGTGGTTCAGAGAGATCAGTATTGTGCTTACTAATGTGGAAAGATAACATAAAAGAAAGAGGCTCTCAACAATATGGATTGACATAGATTGTTACAACAGTGGGCTCAAACAAATTGTGAGTCACACATAGAGACACATTGTTGTACATAGAGTCACAATGCTCTGTTGTACATGGGTCACAATGAGTTTGGACCAAGTAGATGGCACCAAGCAATAACAAATTCATCTATTTGTTATAAACACTTTATATACATGTATATATGCATACTTGTATATCTACATCCTCTGATTTTGTTTCTATAAAGAACCGTGCTGAGCAGAACGGGTAATTCTATTTGAACTGTGAAAACAATGAGAAACCTGGTCCTGTCAAGTTGACACAAAACTTTAGTTATCACAAGAGAGGCGTTTCCTTGTGAGTTCAGTCTATCAGTGTGTATGTGAATGCTCTGGCATATCGAAATATTTCTTGAGACCTTTTATTGTAGCCTGTCCTCTGGTTCTTCAGCCTACAAAAGGCTTCTGCATACCAATTACCCTGCAGATTTTTGGATCCCTCTCCTGCTTTCCAAAATAAGACTCAACACAGGGCATTTGTCTTCTGCTTTAACTATGATTTGGGTCCTATCTGTCCCTGCACTACATAATTTATTTACAGTTGTATGAATCATTTCATTAAATTAAATATCTAGATATATTAAAATTCAATGATCTTGCTCCTCTGGAGAATCTAGGCAAATGTACTAGTGCTTAAAAAAAACAACCATATATTATATATACATATGTGTCTATATGAATATGTATATGATGTATATGTATATTTATTATAAACTTTCTTGAATGAAATTTTACTGAATTTTCATTCATCTTTCAATCTCTCCTGTGCAAGACTCTGGTATAGCTTCAAATTGATATTTTATAGCAGGAAACAGATAATGATTTCCACATACATATAATATTCTTTAATATTAATAATTAAAGAAAGCAAATGAATAGTTTCAATATATTTAGTGTTTTCCTAGGCACCCTCAAAGAGAAAATTAATAAAAAATTTGACTAAATCACTTTGACGGTGATTGTGATTATGTTTCCTGTATTCTATAATAGAATAATAGAGAATGATTACTCATTATTTTGCTTTTAGCAAATATTTATTGGAAACCTTATTGATGGACACCTCTTTACTGAAAGTGCTCACATTTCTGAAATTGGCACACAAGGGAAAGCTGGTTAAAAATGCAAACATGCCACTCCCCACTTAGAAAAAGGAAATGAGCAGAGAAGCAGACATTGTGTCTGCAATGGGAATTTCATACCTATGTTCTGGCCATTCTAACTGTAAACACTTATTTCCTGTCAGTGGCAGTTTTAGGGGAAGTTTGTGCTCTGATGGTCAATGGTATTTTACTCCAAAGACAATAACTAGAGAATAATGTAGTAATATTGCATTAATAAAAACATTAATTATATTAGAATTATACAGTGGTGTTTGTCAATGTGCCTAACACTCACATGGGATTTTTAAAACAAAGAGATCATGATAATCCCTAGGACTTTACTAAAATTTTAAATATTTCAGAAATCTATGTAAAAAATTTTCAGAAATGTACTTATGATGCCACCATATACATTGTTCTAGGAGACACAATAATCTAGCAACAGGTATATAATTTCAAGTCAATAATTTTTGATGTAAATGTCATATTACAACTCTTTACTAAATCCTTAATTAGAGAGAAAGTGCATATGATAATGTTTTTATATCCACCATTGAAGAAAGTGATTTGTAAAGGCAAAGGAGGAAGGCGATATTCAGTTATTAATGTCATCTGTTTGCTTGGAGAATGGAAATATACCTAAACTTTAAATAGTGTTTGTGAGTTTTGTTAATATTTTGTCCAATCCATTCTTTCAATAGAAATATCATTTGTAAATGCTTTTAGCTCAACAGAAAAAAAGATTTTCTGAAATTTTTTAAAATCTAATTTTTGAATGCTGACAAACTGGTATAGAATGTGCAACTTCAAAGTATATAGTAGATGAACAGATTCTCAACATGACAAGCAACATGTCTTTTCTTTTTCCTCGAATGGTGTTGTCATTGTATTTATTAGTCATGTGATCACAAGGTAAATTTAAAAACCAAGACTTTTGCCAAGTGTGTGAAAGCTTCATTTTAAGGTTTTCTGTCACACTAGTTCAAATACATTTCTCTACAACTACTCTTAAAAAAGCTTCTTTGGGGTTATGTCAGTCATTCCTAATATGGGATTTGCCTCATGAGCTTGAATCCAAACAAAGACAGTTAACTGTCAAAATGAGTAAGATAAAGAATAAAGCTATCACCTGATTAGGACTGTCAATCTCCAAAATATTTTGTCAAAATGTTTCTTTTGATATAGCAATTGTTGCTATACACTGGCACAAGAGTCTTCAAAAAATCAGAGCAGTTTAAGAGTGTGAGTCAAGCAGCTGCAACGGAAGTCTTCTGGAGTCTGAAGCTTCTGACAGAAACAAGGCGAAGCGTCTTCTCTGCCAACCAAATGGGATTTCCATAGTTCAATCTAGTAGAGGCCCCAAACATATCGTTATTATATAGACCATTTTGGCTCTGGTTATATTATTATGTCTGAAGAGTTTCATACCCATCCAAGTCCACAGGTGGAAGAACACATGACCAAATATGGGGATTGGCAAGAACAGACTGTAAAAGCATACGCTGGTTGCGCTGGTGCAGTCCTAGGGGAAATTTTCTTTTACTGAGGGGGAGTGGAGCAGTCCTGCTAGAGACACAAGTGGGATGAGGACAGTCAGTGTAGGAAGAGACAGACACATTCTTGTGCCTCACTCTGCACTCGCCACACTTACTTTCAAAGAGATAAATGTTAGAAAGAGAATCGAGCTGTTTGGGTTTTTTAAAATGATGGCTCTGTCTGCTCCACTTTTCTTTGTTCTTATTTGGATGTGTCATCCAAGCAGCTTGTGGTATCATATTAGGAAGGCCATCAAGAACTGGATATGTTATTCCCAATTCTTCATTAATCCATTCATTTGCTGATGCCTCATCTCTGAGCGGCTTCCTGGACAGCGGGCACAACAAGAATTCCAACAACACCGGATCCCCTGCATGGAGCGGCCTCTCTGCCTTCCAGCTACCCACCACTGAAGGTCGCAGTCCAAACTCCCCTAGCCACCATCGGGTCCTGGGGACTGTACCTTGTGTGCCCCACGCAGCGTTGAAGCAAGCCTGCAGCATGATCCACTTAGCATAGTCTAGCTCCTGGCCGCTCCGCCACCCTGCTCTGCCACATGTGTTTTTAAACATAGCAGAATAAAATAGTAGCTGAAAACTTTATGTACATATTATATGGAAAATCATATGCATAAATCTACTGCTAACTGTAGATTAAAACTGTAGATTAAAACTACTGCTGTTACATAAAAATGTAATTTTATAAAATCTATCTTACTCTTATCTAAACTGGTCAAATGTAGTCAAAAATCTTATGGCCTGGCATTTGTTTCACTTTGAAATGAATAACAAAAGTTTAAACACTTATTTGATACTCAGTAATGGGTATCCTTGTCAGAAAGTGAAAGCCTAATAAGTAGAAGCAGAAAACTGTAGGGGAAAGTGCCCAAAATTGGTCTCCTTGGGTGAGAAATCTCTTGGAGTGTGACTGAGGAGAGCCTGCTTTCTCAGAGTAATAAAATGTGGTGACATGAAAGGAGCAAAGCCTGTGTGAGATGAGTCTCCAAGAGACTCGTTTGCTGATGAGGCACAACTTAAGCAAAGAAAAGACAGCTGAAAAAATCTTCAAATCATCAGAATTTGGAATGGGCAATATAGGATCTAGGAAAATTGAAAATAACCAAAAATTAAACAAAAACATAAAGACTGGTATCCTAAGTATTAGTCAACTGCAACAGACTGGTTGGGGTCATTTTGAATCAGAAATCATATATTTTATTATGCCTAGAACAATTTCATTAAAAAGAATGACATTATAGTAGTAGTCAAAAAGGAATTTTTAACATATATTTTGGATACAGTACAATCTGTGACAGAAATATATCTAACCTCCATCCAGGAATTCAAATCAATAAAAAATTATTTGAATTTACATATCAGCCACAGATGCTAGTGATGAAGAAACTGGAAATTGATCAAACATGCATGATGATTATTAACAATTGGAATGAAAACATTAGAAACAAGGAAAAAGAAACAATAATTTGGAAATATGGCAATAATAGAAACAAATTTGGAGATAACATGACAAAATTTTGCAAGACTATGTTAGTGTTGGAAGACTATATAAGCAAATTCAAAAGTCATATACAAGAGGTTTATATACAAGAGCAACTGTACATCAAGAAAATAGTGCAGTCCAGTTCAAGATCATATGTCCAATATTAGCCCATATGTCTGATACCAATTCATAAATCCTCTTTAGATTCACAAAGCATATGCAACAATACAAGGACAATCACAGGCCAGTGGATGTATAATCTTGTGATTCCAGTAGTGGTAGAAGAAACTCAGCACTGACAGAGGCCTCTCTGTGGCTTTTCAAGCATCTCAGTACTGATAGAGTCTCTATGTGGCGTTTCTGGCTTCAGATGTCTGGTTTCATCAGGGTAAGCCCATGTGGCTTCTCCTCCAGGATGTGTCACAGGGAGTCAGCCTTGTGTCTTGTTAGTAGAATGTCTCCAAGGGACTGAGTAGTAAATATCTCACCTCCAAGGGGAGAATATAGCCATATTTCCCCAAATACTCAGGAGAAAATCATGCCCACACTATCTCCAGATTGACAGGCTAGACTCCACCCCTACCCTTTAATCCTCAAATTGACCCCAGATATTGACTGCCACAAAGACCAATAATTTGTTCAGAGCAAAAATATTTCTTCAACAGTAGAGATGATCACTATATGCAGGGATTAATCAAGATGGATACAAAGAAATCCAATTGACAACATCTATTTGAAGGCCCATTGGAGACTATTGATATTATCAGATAAAAGTAGGTAAGGGAGTAACCTAATGATGGAACAAATCATCTTTTCTCATATGTAAGTTGAGGTTGAAGCCGGGGAAAATACAAGCAAGTCCAGATGAGTCAGAATATGACCCATAGTATCTCCTGCCTAAATTCAGAGAACATCTCAAGAACAAATTTGATGCATTATATAATACTGACACAAGAGCTCATGAACTATAGGAGACATCACATTCATCATGAAAGTAAATGCTCATTAAAAAGGCATGAAAAAAGAAAATATCAAATTGGTTGTCAGAAGTATCAAAAGAAAATTAAAGAAATGATGATTTCAAATGAAAATGTCAAAGACCAACTCAAGAAGATCAAGTATTGTAATGAAATATACAATGACATTGATTTTTAAAACAACACAGAGGAAAAGACTCAGCATATCAAGAACTGAAAAAAACCCTCAAAATATTCACGACGCAAGTTGTAATATCAAAATACTCTATGAACAAAATATGGAATGAATGAGGAAGTCTGAAAAGAAGATGGAAGTAATACAGAGACAGTGTTTGAAAAAACTAGTCAACTCTCAACCATTTCAAGAGATACTATAAGCAAAAACCAATGACTGATATTGGAAGAACTTCACGTTGCAGTGAAATCATTAAACAAAAATAAGGCCCCAGGGAAATCATTAAACAAAAAT